>JAPQRP010000013.1:7671196-7713038 GCA_037367295.1 Apogon hyalosoma | reverse complement strand
AAACTTTGTCTTTATAAAATAAACATCTAATACTGACCTACATTTAACCACTAGCAAGTTAAAACAACATAAGACAATAGTTAAATTGAGAATATTTGACTGTGTCATAGTGCACTGTTCAAACATTCAATAATGTAATTTTTCAAGTATACATATTATCCCTTTACCTCTTCCTTCCGATCTGTGCTTTTGTTTTTTTTTGTCCTCATCTCTTTTTTCTTCTCTCCTCATCCTCCTGCTCTTTTGTCTATTTTCCATCCCGCCTCCAGCCTGGTCCCTGTCTCTGTCCGAAAAGGAAAGGTTTATTTTGAGTGGTTCTGCAGACTGCAATGTGAAGATCTGGGCGCTAAACATCGGTAACCTCTCAAACACATATTCTGTGCATTAAGGTAGACTTTGCCTCAGGGCTTGGCGCTCTGCAGGAAACGTATGTGTGTCTGTGAATGGTAATCAATATGTGCTGTGTGATTGGTGGTCTGTGTCCTGTCAATTAAATTAGCATTTCTCTGTACCTCCAGGGCAGTGTGTTAAGTCTATTTACACGTTCAACGCTGTGACTGCCCTCTGCTTTGTACCAGAAGGAGATGGCTACATCATCACTGGGTCAGGTGTGTTACTTACATGTGGAACAGATATAACATGAACCAGTGACACAGTGAGATGATAATTAGAGCCACAGGGTTTCTTATCATGTTGGATTTTTTTAATCTGACAGCTTGTTCTAAAGACATATGCATGCACGCTTGCTTTATTTCATGCCAGTGCATACATCTTCTCTAACGTGTAGGCGAAGTCTGACAAAGTAGCATCATCTGCCAGTGAGTTAGTCAGTGTAGCGCAGGCTATCAGACTGAATCACAGAGATGCAGTCAGGCTCAGGTGGGTCGACTGTGACCGACAATAATGACTGCCAGTCGACTGTCAGCACACATTAACCTCACACTCTGTCACCTCCAGATGGGGGGAAAGTTCAAGCCTGGAGCTGGCACACTTTTGAAAACTGCCAGTCAATCAATGCTCACCAGGAAGCAGTTACCTCCATCCAGGTGGGTGAGTCACTCCCTTACTACCATCCACGCTGAAGATTCTCCAGCTGTTTTTGTTTTGAATCTAGTAGAAAAAACCCAAGCAGATTCTCTATAGAGGCTGTCTAAAATACTTAATAAATTACTTTCTGAAAAGCATCTCCACAAGAAATCAAGCTGTTACATTTTTACACTCTTGTCCTCTTAGCTTTTCTTGCTTATTACCTTCGCATGGAAATCAAAAGATATTTTGTAGAGATGTAAACTGTGGAGCTCAGCCAATTTTAGAGAGGATACTGTACATATTTTCAGTAAAAAGGCTTTTATGAATATTGAAATCCAGGGCTGCATATGCACATTTTTCTCGATTTGCAATCATCAAAATATGCCTGAGGCATGAAAGCATAGCGCATCATTGTCATCCTCTTTGTTGTTTGTTATGCAAAACACACAATCCATTTATAACCAAGAGCATCACAGAAATGTACATTCTAAAACTGTCGCACACTTTTCCATTTACACAAACATTCATACTCTCTCAGCTTTTTGCTCCACACACAAACACAATTACACATAAACACACTGGGTAAAGACTCAGATCTCCATGACAACCGTGCCTCCTGTGCCCTCTACAGTCTCAGGGTCCGCTGGTGTTCAGCGGCTCGGCCGAGGGAGGGGTGTCTGTGTGGGAGAACCGGTGTTCAGATCGAGACCCCCTGAGGCTGCTCTACCACTGGAACGGCCAGTTAACGGGCTGCGGAGGGGAGTCAGGCGGGCGTCTGACCCTTAGCCCCCGTGGAGACAGAGTTTTCCTGGCTTACGGTCGAGCCTGGCTCAAGATCCTGCACTGGAGGACTGGTGAGCTCTGGAATTGGATGGGAAGACTGTGTGTGTCAGAGATAGAGAGGAAGATGGGGAAAAAAAAAGAGGGCAGATGTATGAAAATTTGCATAATCCGTCCACCTAACATCTGTCTAATTATCACAGGAGCGATGTCCAGGCTGACCAATCACAGCAGCATCACTGGAGTAACAGATTGTGTTCACCAGACAGGAGGCCTCCTAATTGGCTCCTGCTATGATCTGGCAAATGGAGAGAGCACTCTAAATTGTGAGTTACAGAAGTGGAACCAGAACTTATTCGCTCAAGTCCACTTCATAATCTGGATTTAAGACAAAATCATAACTGCTGACCTTTATCCCTTTATCACCTGCTCCTCCTCTCCCTCCAGTATTCTCTCTGCCTCAGTGTTGCTACCTGGCCTCTCTGACCTGGCCTGATGCTCCCAGAGTCCTTTGCTTTGCAGCTTGGACCACGGGGAGTGGAGACCACCGGTGGGTCACTGGAGGTCGTGACCTCGTTGTGTGGGAGCAGCTCCCCAGCTCAGGGAAGCAGAGGTGGGTGCAACACCTGTCAAAAGGACGGTCAATTAAACCTTATATTTGCATATTCATCTGCTAGCCAAGGTCATCTGCAGAGTTAATCATAGAGGAACACAGAGAACAGATAAAGCAGTGACTGATTTGTTTTTGAAAGTCTGTATTTAAGGATTCCTTAAAAACTATTAAGGAAAAGAAACTTAAATAGTCATGACTGAATATGTCAGATACTGCATCTGATATTCAGCGTCTTTAGATCCCTGACTACTCTTGTCTCAAGCAACGTCCTGCTCACAGTGCCACCTGTTTGGTTATGTATCACAAGTAACAGTCCATCAACAATAAAATGAGAAAAGAACAATTATACATTTATTTCAAGTTTGCTTGTTTCCAGTTCAGTATGGAAACTGAAAAAAATCTTGCTGAGATTTTCTTTTGTCTTGTCTTTATTTTGTTTTTATTTTTATTTTGTGGTGGCGTTATTCTCTAATTGGACACCAAGATTTTTCAATTGTACACCTGTTCCATCAGTTATTGATCTCCTTCATTACATATAATATGTGTTGGTTTTTGGAAGGGTCACTCCTCTAGATCTCAGATAGAAAGTCATCTTTTCCATTACAGATATTTCACAGGTTGAGGTTTGGAGGCTCAGGTTTGTACAAATTCTTTGTAACTGCTTTTTTACTATTCAATACACAAAGTCTATTTTTAATAAGCCTGGAGTTTCTTATTACAGCAAGACAGAGGACTTTAATATCATTGGGGATTTCATATACTAAGAATATTTTTAATGCACATTAACCTATTATTTCCCAAAATACATGAATGTTTGGGCATGCTCAGAACATATGGGAATGATTGGTGTCATCGGGTCCACACTGTTTATTTGTCCAGGATGTGAGCTGTGAGAACGATTTTAACTTTGGCTCTTAACACATGTGCTTGTTTTAATATTAGCTATTGAGTTAATTTCAGTGTTACTGTTACAGAGGTGACGTCACAGCAAGAAGAGACAGTCGATTGGACACCATGCTGGAGTCAGAGGGGGACTCAGAAGATGACGAAGAGACTGATGGTACAGACACAATTTCACACATCGTCAGGTCTTCATTTACTGACTCACACCCTTCACGGGTGACTGTGGAATCGCAGATTACACTATCATGTTAATTTCAGATGATGCATGTTGTGACGAATTTTTGTGGCGTCCTTTTCAAACTTAGATTATGAGGATGATGAAGGCAACAATGAAGAGTATCGGTCTGATGAGGCGGAGGAAGACGGCGGGTCCAGCTTGTGGTTCCGCTGCGTTCTTCAATGAGAACCGGTCTCACACACACTCACCGCTGAGGACACCACGGCCCACAGACATGAGGAGGAAATGAGAGGGAGGGAGTGGAGTGACAGTGAAGAAGGGTGGAGGGGAGTGAAGTGTGACAGACTGAGTGTCGATGTCTGAGAGCCAGCGTATGTACGGACAAAGTGTGTGTCTGAGACAGAAAGACAGATTGCTTTTTATGTAAATAATATTTTGACAAACAATAAAGCTGTCACACTGTGGCTATCACCCTCCAAACTCTGCATCTCTTGTTGTCTTTCTTTTTATTGACCGTGGCTTTTCAATACACCAGTTCATCTCCCTGTTCTGGCAGGGCAACCTGTGTAAATGAATGTAAATTAAATTTTATTCCATCTTTATTCCCCTCTTCCCTTCCGCCTCCTCCTCTTCTTTGCTGTCTGTGTTTTTTTTGTCTCTCTCTGGGGTGTCCTTGCTGTTTTTGTAAACATAATTGAAGAGTTTTTTTTTTAACCTCCCCGCCTTTAAAATAAGCTTATTAATGGCGTCCTCAGTATCATTTCTGTTTGCCTCGTCAAATTCATTTCTTTTCCTCTGCGTCCATTTAATTGAACCCGTTTAAAAAAAATAATTAGCATTTAAATCTCTTTCCTACAGTCTCTTGCCCTCCCCACATCGCTCTCTCTCCCCTCTCGTACTCTAGCAGACTCTACATGTCTCAGTCGCTAAGGCAACCGATGCTTTTTTTCCCTCACTTGTTCGCTGTATCTCCCCCTTTCTCTCTGTCTCCCTCTCTCATTCTCTCTCTCCACTGCCAGAGGTAGGCATGATAACTGATATGTGTCGGAAGAATGTGCGTGTCTCTGTCGGTCTCTTGGTCTTGATTGTGTGTCTCTGAGTGACATTTCTGTGGCATTTAGGCAGTAGTTGTAGATGGGAAGTTGTCTCTGCTCAAAGTGCCATATAGAGTATTGGCTCCATGCATGACGCCTCTAATGATGATTAATGTGTTGTGCTCAGGTGTCTGCACTGTAAATGTGCGTGAGGGTGCAGAACAGACATTGTGTGTGTACTTCTGGGGGGTTTTGCATGCAGATGTGCATTCTGCAAAAGCATGTGGCGCATAACTGAGCGTTAAATTTCAATGCCCTGAGGAATATGTGTATGTTTTTCATGAAAAAGGTGACAGAGTTGGCTTTATGCCAGTACTATTGCTGGTGTCTGTGTTTACTCGCTTTTTATGTGGCAGCATAAAAGATGAAAAAAAAAAAAAGTGGACCCTCCCCCTTTCTCTCCCTCTCACTTTTTCTCTCTTGCCCCTCTGTCTTATCTTACAGAGAGAGATGATCGGAGGAGCGGAGTCTCAGTGAACACAGCGAAGCGATGGAGAGATGGTAAGATGGATAGTATCAGAGGTGAAGGAGAGATGTATTGGGCACAGTTGTAAAAATGTCATTCTGACTGATGGGTGGCATGACAATCACTGTCTGAACTTCTGAGGTCTTGCAGGGCTCCTGTGGACAATACGTTTTCACAGCTAACTTCTCCTGTCACTTCTCTTCCAGCTCCATCTCTCCTGTCGCACGACTGACTGCCCTCCACTGCCTTGTTTCCCTTCTTCTGGTTGCTCTGGTGACACAGCCCTCCACCTGTAACCTTGACGACAGCGAGGGCGAGGAGCAGGTGGACGCCCTGTCAGTCCAGCTGTCCGTCACGGCCCAGGTCACACCCACCCCTCTGTGGGCAGTGGTCTGGGGTCCCACACAACCGCTGGAGGATGAGACCTACCACTTTGTCTCCAGCCAGGAAACTGACCCCTTGCACCAGCACGGGAACCAGCTGGAGGCCGGCACTGCCACATCTGAGGACTGGCTTCATCACCCTTTGCCAGGCAGCTTGCAGCCACCAGAGGAGACACTACTGGAGTCCAAGAACCAGGAGGGAGTGGAGGATGGAGGAACGGAGGCAGAGGAGACAGAGCCTGAGGAAGGTGGGCATCAGGAGATGCGAATGAAGGATTACTAAATAAAGGTGGCCACAAGGCATAGACCATGCGAACACACACACATGCCAGGAGTCCTCAAGGGAATTAGCTGTCAGCAGGGTGAAGTCTGACACCCTGCTGTGTGCAGCCGGCTGTGTCTGCGGCTGGGAATGCCTAATAAAGTTCTCATCACTCACAGCGAAAAATTGGTTGCTGTCAAACTGCAAGAAACCAAGAAGACGTCATCGGATCGGAGTTATAGTTGGAGGCCAGAGTCTTGCACATCCAATTTAATGTTCAACTGACTTTATTGATTTCTTCTCTGTTGTGGACACTATTATACTCAGTCACAATCTGAAACGAGTAACTGCATGAGTATGTATTTGTGTATGTGTGTTACAGTGGACCCTCAGTTCTACGTCACCGTGACCATCTCTTCACTGCTCATCCTGACGGCAGTCATCATAACAGCCAAACTCTGGTAGGAGCAAATCTCTCTCCTCCATTATCTTATCATGTGTGAGTTTCTGTGTGTGGGCACATGAATATAAAGTGAATTCTGTGGAAAAAGATGGAGCAATCAGCAAAACTTTCCTGTATGACCAGGATGAATGTCCCATGGCAGCAGGACATCAGTAATTATACCAGACATCAGGGCATGTTAGTGACAGATGATGGATGTTGGGGTTCTATACTGGCCACTTTAAGGTCAAGAGGGTTAAACTGAAGAACTAACATACTCCAGTTAAAGAAGGGATGACCTGAGATGCAGGTTGAGAAGACGAGGAGGTGTACTGACATGATTAACAAGATAGACAAATTTTATAGTTCTAAATGTATGTGAAGTATTGACACTACTATAGAAGGAGTAATTGGCATGGGAAAGTTGTTATGATGTTAAGGAAAGGTTTCAGCTACACCGAAGGAGTTTTTTGGTCTAATATGTTGATAACGATGGATAGGATCAGATGACAAGGTGTAAACAAGGCTACATGTGTGAGATCTGTGACAGATTTGTTTGCGTGTGCCTGTTGGTTGGAATGTGAGCACCTGTTGTCCTTGATTACGCCACAGATCGAGGTATTGCCCCTAAAGCGCCAGCTGAGTAATTGCTTACTAATGACTTTATTAATGACACTTGTCTTCTTGAAAGTCACAGCTGGCACAGATGTGTCATTTACTGCCATTAGAGCTGCAATGATTAACCATTCACAACAAATATCATTGACACGGCATGGAGGGCATAAAGCTGCTCCTTCACAGGCTGCTGGAGCAATAACATGGCTGCACTGGTGTCAATGTGCTCTAACAGCCCAAACAGCCATTAAAGCTCTTTGAGAGTACAAACATGGGGTGGAATGCTCTGTATATGTTATATTTTCTGGCCTGGTAGGAAGTGCACACATGGCCATTAGCTGGAAATGGGGACTCATCTATGTGATGTAGTGGGGCACTTCCACGCTTTGCTGATCAAACCAATAACACCTAGTTTATTTGACCACTGGGATTCCTCTTTCCAGCATCTCACACCCTGCTTTGTCTTTTCCCTTTTGTCAGTCTCCTCATTTCTACTGTAATTCTCTTATCTGCTTATCTCACCCACATTCTATTGTGTTCTGTTTTTTTTTTTATTTTATCGCCTGAACCTTTACAATTTGTTCTCCTTCATATTCCTTTTTCAGACACTCTCTCTAATCTCAATTTTGCTTCAGCACCCACACTTCCAGGCTAAATTATCTCTGTCTCCCTCCTACTTGGGCCTTCTTCCCCTCACATCCCAGGATTTTTTTTCCCTCCTTTTTCTTCTTCTTCTCTTCTCTGTCTGAATACCTATGTTCTCTATCTTGCTTTAGATTTTCTCTTACTTACAGATATCGTCATTTCCTCGCCTGTCTTTGCACACAGCCTGTTATCTCCTTCACCAGTCTCCTGTCTCTCCTAGCACCGCCAGTCCGGCTGCAGATCCGCAGATAATCCTCCAGCTTGCCTTGAGCTGATACACGATAAGCCCACTTTCCTCTCTGTTCCTGAGACTGGCCTTCGCTGTTGTTTCGATAACTTACTTCACGGTGCCCCCTTTGTGGAGAGAAAAGCCCACATTGCTGCTGATGTGCCTGTGGATCCAAAGTGGCCTTACAAAGTGAGAATAGCAGGGATTTAGACTAGGGACATGGCAGTAGAGCCCCCCCCCATTTACTCTTTGTGTGTGTTGCTATAGACTGGCTCGTGTTTCAGTGTCATAAATGTGTAAATAACGCCATGTGTTAGATGGAGAAAGTGCCGCGGAATGAACGGGAGGGGAGTGCAGATGGACTGAAATGATATAGTGGAGATTGGCTACCGTCCAGTTCATTATGATTATAGAAGAGCAGCATATGTGCTCAGTGATTTTCCCAGCCCTAAAATCGTCAGTGTGGCTAATGTTATCAAGCGTGACGTTGTTTGTGTGTGTATGTGTGTGTGTACAAAGCAGTAAACCAGCCAGGGACAGGTGTTAGTGAGGGGAGATGAGGGTGCACAATGACTCTTAGGCCTGCAAGAACAGCTTTTGTTGTGCATCCGAGTATTCTTAAGTGTCAAAACAGGTACTCCTCGACTCATAACTCATAACTTTGCCCAGGCAATAGCACGCCACCTCACAGTTATCTGTCACCCTCTCTTGTCCATCCCCTGACCTTGTTGCATCATCACCCTTTCAGACTTCCCCCCTCCATCACCCCGCGGTGCCTTTCTCCTTCCCTGCTTCTCGCTCAGTCTCTGACAGCGTTTTAATGAGTCCGATGAGTGCACTAATTCTTTCTCACAGTGGCAGTGTAATGTGTGCGCTGATGCTAAATGGCTCGGCTGTTCTTGATGCCTCCTGAATTTGTTTCTCTCTCTCTCTCTTTCTCTTTCAATAACTCCCTCTGTCATCTGCCTCTCCCTTTATTCCTCCTCTACTGTATTGATCTATCTTTCCTCAAACTCCAACTTTCCGTGCATCTTTTTATCTATCTGCTCCTGCCACTCTCTCTTTTGTGTCTCTTTTTCACTGTAATTGAAATCATTTTCTATTAATATCATCTTATCGTTTTCGGCCTCATCCTCTATTTTTTGCCTTTCTGTCTCACTCTGACTTTGTTTCCCTCCATTTTCTCCCCTTTCATTTGTCTTTATTCTACTTCTGCTGTATTAATTTGTCTTATTTAAACTTCAACTTCTTTGTGTTCTCTTTTCTGCATCCACTCCTGTCTGTTTTCCACCTTTTCTCCCATTTTTTCCTATTAACATCATTCTATCATCTTCCTTTGTGACTCTTTCCTTCATTCTTTTATTGATTGCTGTTTACTTTTCTTCACATTTTTCCTCTTTCAACACTTCTCTTTGTCATTTATTTGTCTTTATTCTTCCATTGCTGTATTAATTTGTCATTTGCATCTTTTCCACATTAATTCACATCTTTCACCTCTTTCTTTTTTCCCTCTGCTCTTTTCTTTTTCTTTTTGTGCATATCTCATCATCATCCTGTCTTTGGCTGCTGTTTTCCTGTCTGTCTTCCATTTTTTCTTCCTCTGTCTTAATTTTTCTTTTTTTTAAACTCTATCATCTTTTGAGTCTTTCAACCTTAATTCATATCTTTTTCTATTACCTATCTTTCGTTTTGATCTCTATGCCCTTTCCTCTTCCTCTTTTGTGTCTCACCCTCCTTTTTTGCTCTCCCTCACCCCATCCTTTTCTGCATCTTCTCCCTCCTCCCTCCTCCTTCATTCATCCCCCTCACTCTCCTTCTCTCCCAGTTACGATCGCAGCTGTTCCCAGCATCCACCCCCGCTTTCCCGTGGCGTGGCTCCCCCTCTGTCGCTCGCACTCCCTCGCTCCCTCGCTTCGGAGGACAGTCGGCAGACGCTGCACAGCACCTCCTCCTCCTTCACCGACAGGGAGAGGTAATGAGACGCCTCACCAACCCAGCACCCTTTAAATACACGTACATGAATGAGTCTGAGTGCACCTCTGGACTTTGTGTGGTGTGTGTGAAGCAGCCCTATTACCTCTGCCGCATTCATTGTAAGCATGTACACGGAGTTATAATTGGATAGTGGTGCTATCCTCGGTGGAGTATTCAAGCCTGGAGTATTGGTGCTGCTGTAAGACGTATCAGTGGCATTAAACTCCCTTTCCAGATGAGTCATCCTGGGCCTGTTAAGAGACGGCCAAGCCGCCGTCCATGAAATGATGCTTTTATTCGAGGGTATTTAAAGTTAATCTCAATCAGGATAATTATAGTCCTGTACTCCAGAGCTCCCTCTCACTTCCTCCCCCCATCAGCTTTTCCTCCACCTTCCTCCTCTTCCTCCTTGTCTTCCGTGCCTTCCCTCCCACCACCTTCTTAGTCCCCTGTGATGCAGCTTTCCGTTGGTGTGTATGCCACTCTACCACCTTTAGGCCTCTGTGCTCCACTTCTTCTCTTCTCTTCTGTCTTTCCTTCACTCTACACTTCCATCCTCCTCGATCTAATCACCAGGGCTCCCAAGCTCCCCACAACCCTGCCTTTCTCTCCCTCACTCATCTGGTTTCTCTCTGTTTGTATCTCTTGCTGTGTCAGGATCCCAGTTGTGAACCTCTGAGGTGACTGTTTTTCCATATGGTAAACATTTCTACGGGGCCTGAGGAGAAACATCAACATGACCAGAGGGTGTGCCTGCAGCGCCGTTTTATTTTCTCTCAAACTGTGAAATGAATTCAGGGATCCCAGGTATCCAGCCATCACAAAAACTCCTCGGCTTCCCTGAGGTCTCAAAAACCCAAACTCATCTCCCCGACGCTCGCTCGCTCCCTCCCCTTCCTTCCTCTGTGCTCAGTGTAAATTTCTTTTATGTGGCTCTGCGTCACTGTAACCAGCTCCCTGTTTTCCATCCCCCTGTATGGCCCCGAGCTCTGCCAAGCTACCCAACCACTATGTGCTTCGACCTGCCATGACTAATTCAGAAACAAGCAGTTTAACAGCCATGCTCCATCCCATTACCCTGAAATGCCCTACCTGTGCTTCCACAGAAGTTTCCAGTGATTCAGCTTCACATCTGAAGCTTCTCAGTATTATTTGAATCTATAAGACTGTTCTTTTGTGAAAATGACACTAAAATTCTGTTCATCTTGGTTTGTAAATGGTTAAAAAGTCATTTTGAGCATCTCCAAACACTGAACGGGGTATTTCACAAAGCTGTTTGGCATGGTTGTAGCCAACAGGCAATGTGTTTAACATGTCACGCTCCAAAAACTGCTGTTTATTCCCCGCTTTGGGCGCCTGAAAATGCAAACAGTGTGGCTTGTTTCTCTGCAGAGTGTAGAGGAGCCTGTTTTATTTCAGTTTTCCTCATGATTTGTTCTTTTAATTATCTGGCTGATGTACACCTCTTCTTGAGCACCTTTTGTTCCTGTTGGACCATGCAGAGGTGTGTTAAGATTAGAGTACTTCAAGTGATGGAGATGAGATATTCAGCATCCAGAATGAGAGTATAGGAGGCATTCCTGTTGAAAATCAATGAATCCCAAAGGTTTTTGGTTGGTGGTGCACAACAAAGACAGATATATGTCATCATGGAAATGAGCTTTGGTGAGCAGCACAACCGATCAAAGGACTGATGTTAACACAACATGGAATTTATTCACCTGACAGCATCTCAATCCAGTAAACAAAAGCGCCGTCATTATCCAGTCACTGTATCACAGCTGTCTTGTGTGTTCCAAAGGAAAAGTAGCACATCAAGGCGCATCATTTCTCCTCAGTGAATCTGCATGTATACAGTAAGAAAACCTGTGAGAATCGCTTCAGATCTATTATTTATAAATGTCTATTTTATCAGTCAGTGAGTGATGTCTTCTAGAACCTCTCAAATGGTTAAAAAGGGTTTGTGTTTAGCAACTTTTCTAAGCAGCTTTGAGACATGACCCCCCACCTACACACATTAACACTACAGACATAGTGCTGGTGGCATCATGTGTGGCTCGTGCAAATCTTCCAGATATCAAGTCTTGTGATTTTTAGTAGCATTCCTGTAGAAATGTGGTCTTAACTGTACCATGAAAGTTCAATAAAGACTCAACACTGGCGTTTTAGCTTTGTGTATGTGTGTCTGTTTATTTCTGTGCATGTTGAATGAATTCCCATGGGAGCTGTGTGATCTGCAATGCTTTATGGGTAGGATAAAGCTTACACTGTGCATTTTAATAGCTACCCTGTATCCTAATCTTTTTCCCTGAAGTGAACATTTAGTCCATCGCCTTGCATTGATTCTGAACCATGGGTTTGGCATTAAAAAGTCCTGCATGTGCCAATCATGTTTTTACCAGCGAGAAGCGTCTGAAAAGGGGGTAAAGAATAAAGCGGCTGCCTGTGTCTGAAGCTTTTGCTTATCTCCTCACCTCATATGGATTCCTCTCGCTTCAGAAAGATTAACAGGATGCTAAGCAAGAATTTCCTCTGTGTACAGTTTTTCAAACAAATGTCAATAAAATCAAGGCGGGTGTGTGAGGAGAAATGCCACTCGAGTGTATTGAGATTCTCCACCAGTCTGCAGCATTGCTTGTGTTTCCATCTCCTCTGGGCATTTTACTGATCAATCAAAGTAATTGATTGGCCAGGTTCCAATCGGAAGTTTTAATGGCTCTATAGTTATGAGGCACACACCAGCAGACGCTGCAGCAATCTGTGGCCAAACAACACTAACGCACAACTTGGGAGTGAACTCACGAATGTTGTGGATGTGGAGTCATCGCTCACATGCTCTCACCTATAATAAACAGACATGAATCACCTGCCACTTTCCAAACACCAGCGATCTTTCTCTGTTACTCACACACATACACTTTTTAGATGTGAACAGCTGTTAGATTTCACAGCTCCTGTCTGGTAAAAAACTGTGAACCACTCGAGTTCAATCACACTGACTGAAATTAACACCACTATTTATAGAGGTGGAAGGAAAACAGGGAGATATTGGTTAGGAGGGAGGGAAGGGGTTTTAAAAATATTTAAAAAAATGCCAAGTTACATAGATCAAAATCATAACTCCTTTGTCTACCACTTTTCCTGCTGGTCAGCTAATTGCAACCATTAATGTCAAGCGGGATAAGTGAGAATTTAGAGGAAACTGAATAAAAAAAAGTGAGAAGTGGACAGGGTGGGTAAATGAAGGCAATTTTGGCTGCTTGATGGAAATATGAGGGAGGGTGGCAGGCAATTTCAACAGGCAATTTTGACATTGAAATAGAAGCTTTGGGCAAAACATACTTGAATGAAATATGAATGCGCTTGGTGTGAGTGTGTGATTGGGGATGTGGGTGTAGCCACGCTGGCTGTGCACAGGGGAAGCCTCAGCTCCATAATACATTAGTCTCTTTGGGGACATGCCCTAATTAATGGCTTGACCTCCTAACGGGTAGCCCCCTTCTGCGAGTTAACATTTAGCAGTGCACCCTCCAGAGATGCACTCTGAAGTGCATTTAATAAAAGAAGTGACAGTGACATTAATGAGACGGTCGGGGTAAGTACAGGGCTTCCTTTTATTTCCCAACACTTTATATTTCATACAGGTCTCAACTCAGCAGAGAGAAAAAAATATTACAAAGCAACATAGAATTAATCTAAACCAAAAGAACATTTTTTAAACCAATGGAGTTACACACAAGTCAATGACACTGATCTTGTTTCAGGTCAAAGAACTGACTCTCTTGTGTATATGGGTTACAACTGGTGTGTGTGCATACAATAACAGTCTGCCTGTAAGGCTACAAACTGCAAGAGTGGATGTCACGAGTAATTTCCATCAGCCAGTGTGTGTCTCTGAATCCATCAAGGTGAGATTTATTGACAAGAAAAGTTCCCATGGAATTTCCTGGTTTTTGTTGTGCAGTGAACACTGGTCATCTTGTTTTGTATCCATTGCTTTTCTCTAAACAACTCCACGTGTCTGTTATCCAGTGAGTGTCCATCAGCACAGCTGTCTTTGTCTTCAGTTAGACTTGGACCAGATTTTCCCACTGCCGCGCAGCCTGAGGGGACATCAACAGACGAATTTAATTAGGATTTATAGGATGATTTGTACTAATCTTGCATGTTACACACGTTTACTTTCCACTTGCTCTACTGAACAAGCACATTACTGATGCAACCTCAGTGCAAGTGTTTGCTTTAAAATATCTAACATCAGCATTTTTGCATTTGCAGTCGATCTTGGTGGATTTTCCATTTCTGCAAATTAAAAACAGTTTGCAAAGAACCTATTTCTAATAATAACTGCTGCACAATCAGTCCCATTCTTTAAATAGCTTTATAAAAGAAATGGTGTCAAAACTCATTTTAATTTGAGGATTGAGGTTAAGCTATCATTAATTTGGATTTCAAAACATTAAGTGGATCTTCATTTGAATGAAGTGCTGCGCTGAGTGATGAAAATTATAGGGCTGTATGCTTCAAAATGCGACAGGCAGCCAGAAATATAATCGCAGCTTTCTGTGTGGCAGGAGCAACATAAACAGCAGACACTCAAAGCATCTCTTCTGATCACTGGAGGGGGTAGCAGTTCTTTGAGGAAGGGAGCACACGGGGCATTTGTGTATCCACTGACATTTTACAATATGGGACAGATGTGAAATTAGCCATTGGTAATTGTGCCGGATGGAGGCAGAACAGGGGAAAAAAAAAAGGAGTCCCTGATAGCAGGGTTAAAGTACTGCTGCAGAACACTGATGTACATCTGATAATAAAGCTTCTTCATGCAAATGCACATACACGCTCACACACAGACCAACCACTTACACCAGCAGCTGGCTTCCTAATGTTTATAGAAAAAATGGAAGTGCAGCAGCTCTCTGTTGAATTAACTTCACTCTCTAAAAGAACACTGGACTAATGGCTTTAATTCAGTATTTGAAGAAGTGTCTCTACAGCTCTCTGCTGTAACTAGGTAAATTCAAATTTATGAAGCATCTTTGAAAAACTAAAGTTACAAAGTGCTTTACAGAACAAAAGAAGAAGCAGCCCTAAGAGAAACTTAATGGAAAAAACCTCCAAATGAAACTTTTTGTTTCAATTTTGTGAAATAAATAGTTTTTCTTGCTTAAAAAACAACACACAGATTTGATTTAGTGAGTGCGCCAACAATTCTGAATAAAACATCATTTCAGTAAATTATTCTACACGGCCAAACATATTTTATGTGCTGGATTTCTGAAATGAAAGTCATTTTGATGCAAACTCACGATGGTTCCATTTATATTGAAGCCACAGCATCCACAATGCTCAGAGCATATTCACAGTGCACAAAGGGTGATGTTACTCACCCTTTCACCTTTGAGCTCTTTTTGCCTGGTTGTCGTGGTTCCTGAGAGGATGCAGGGTCTCGGGGCTCAGCAGGCTGGTCTGCGTCCTGATTGGAGGCAGCTCCGGCGGGGGAGGGGCCTGATGATGGGGAAGCGGCGCTGGCCTTTAACGTTTTCTGTAGGTTTGAAACCTGAGGGAGAGATTTAAAATGAAAGATTGAAGAAACAAGGAAATAATGTGGTGAGGGAGGAACCAAATACCACAAGTAGCTCCAAGCTGAAAAATAAGGCGCTGAAGGTGGGAGGAGAGTCACATTTACTGGATTTTCTCAGGGGGGGATTGTAGGCTGAAGCACTAACCTCTGTTTCCACCTGAACTTTGACCTTCAGCTGGCTCTCTCTGTATTGGTTTGCCCTCGAGACCTGCTCCTCGATACCACACAGCACCGCCTCACAGCCCGTACACCTGAGAGGAAAAGAAGACAAGACATGGAGGGAAGCAGAGTTTGAAAAAAGGTAATTGAGAAATAAATCTAAAGTGTGTACACAGAGACACGGGGGGATACTGACCACTCCTGCAGTGTGTTGATTATGTTTGGGAGCTCGTTGGGGCCGAGGTCTCGACCTACACTGCAGTCCACCTCCACCTGCTGGTTCCTCTGGTCCAGTTTGCCCTGGATGATGTCACAGTAAACGGCTTCAATCAGCAGGTCCTCCAGCTCCCGCACATTCTTCAGCTCCAGCTGCTGCAGGAGCAGTGAGTACGGCAGGCACTGAGGGGGCATAAGTAACATGCACAGTTTATTCTCCATACCCTACATTCATTAACCTCAGCACAACAGGCAGAGTCAAATTTGATTCCACTTTACTGATTCGAGAGAAAATGACAAAAATGCGAATAGTTAAATTGCTCATTTGCCTAAATGTCACTGAAGAGAAAGATAAGAAGCAGAACTTGAAATTTAACAATCCTTTCACTTGGCAATTAGAGAGTTCAAGCCAGCACGCAGGGAATGTGATGACATATCAAGAGGGCACAAGTGAAGGGAGTAATGGTAGTGGAAAGTGAGATTAACTTTAAAAAAAAAAAAAAAAAGCAGCCAGAGCTAGTGAGAATAATGAATCAATTATTTATCAGGAACAGAGAAAGAAAAGGGCATTAGAAGAGGTGCATTATGGTTAGAGAGTGTAAATGAGAGATGCTTTAAAAAGAACACTGAAAACTTTATGATAAAGAAGCAGGAATGAGTAAGAAACAACACAGGCGGCAGTAGCTGTGCTGGTGGTGTTTCCCTGAGAAACATGAGGCTTGGTGCTTCATATGCCAAATATGTCCTTGTCTTGTCAAAAAGAGTTACTGTTCCTTCACTTGACTTTTGGAAGGTTACAGAAAATTTAGGGGAGAAAAATGAAAACATCATCATCTTTTATTTTAAAACATCCCCAAAGCATGATCTTAAAATGATCACTGTTCATACATTAACACTGACGTCACTTTCCCACTGGTGAATACATCCCCTCAGTTGGGAAGGAGTGGACATGCTGCAGCATTTAGTAAATCCAACAATAAGATGAGTAAAATGAACAATTATCTACTAAAATCAAAGGCAGATGGACTCAACAATGAGCCTTATAACTTAAAAAAAACAGTGGTCCCTTTATATTAAGATAGTTAATTGACTTCATTAATCCCTGGAAGGAAAATAGAAATAATAGCAGCTTCACACATTAAAATATAACAGAATAAATAAAATACATAAAAAACACAATAAGACATTAAATATCAACAGTTACATTGAAATACAAGTCAATGAGATAAATCAGATATGTAGTGTGCAGAGATCTGAGTGTTGTTAATGTAGCCAGAAGTCACGTTTGCTGACATTTATAGGCTGTGTGTCTGGTTCCGATGCTAAGCAAATATACAGCAAAGCCTGAAGCATGCAAAAGCCTTGACGCATTGTCATACTTTTTTTATACATTCAATAAACTCCATGAATAACAGATGTTTAACATACAGTACTACACTTGTGTTTAGTTTGAAGGTTCAGTATTGAAGGACTGCTGTCCATTTGGAGTTTTTCTTTTTGATTAAGGGGATAATAACTCAAACACTGGATGCCACCTGGCATAAAATGGAAACTAGAGGAAGTCTGTTCTGAACATAACAACATGGCACACTACTTTATTTACATTATATTCTGTTTCTGCAGTCAGATCCCTTTAAATCTTACACACAGGATCTTTAAGTCCTAGCAAACAGCAGTGTTTTATGTGCAGCTGCTACTAAGTGTGTAGGTATTTGGCTGCTAGCTGTTAGCTCACTAGTACATAAAGCAGCGTTTGTACAAAGTCTTACATTGAAATGAAAATGTGAGGGTAATTTTAGCTACATGACAGACCAAGGAGGTGCGTTTACACACACACACACGCGCACACACACGCACACACACACACGCACACACACACACACACACACACACACACATCAACTCTTTTCCATTTTCAAAGTGTATGTTTTGTGGCATTCAAGCTGAAAGCTGCCACTCAGTAAGTAGTCTTTGTGCTGCTCAGTGGGTGTATCCAGAGTGACTTCCACCTACTGGGACATCACATGAATGCCCCCTATATAGTAGCAACAGAAAAGGAAGCCTCTTGCCATTTTTATGACCAAAAACTCTGAATATTGCTCATGTGAACTTGTGTGAAATGGTACCTTGAGGTTGGATGCCAGGCTGATGATGGACAGGTGGCGGAGTTTGTTTCTCTGCGCGGGGGTCAATTCGGGAAGAGAGGCTGCTCTCTCTACAACAGGCACGAACAAAAGAAAAGAGGCACACTGTGAAATACATTTGGGACTGGTATGTAAGTGTCATTTTGCTGCGCGTCAAACAGCTGCACTTTTACTATGGCGGCGCTTAACACTTTCAAGTGAAATGTTACACAGAGACGCGCAGGTGAGTGTGTTGCTGTTTAAGCAGTCATAGAACAGAGTCAGAAGACGACAGTCTCCAGTGACTGTGTCTCCTGCTGCCATGTTCCCCTGGTGACAGGACTCATACCCCCCCTCTCGAGACAGTGGCTCTGACAGCTCCTCTACGGGCTTCGCTACTCAGCTCTATGAAAGTAAATGTGCTCCCAGACGGCGTGACTCGAAAAGGAAGGGAACAATAAAGTAGGCTACACTCTTTTTCCAGGCTATTGGTTGATATTCAGCATAAAATTAGACATAATTAACATTCCTCTTTTTGTTGAAGCTCCCACACGCTACCCAAATTCAGCTGTAGAACATTAGTTAATAGTTCATTTCGACACAGGCAGTAATCGGCCAATGAGAACACTTGATGAAAAGTTCCCCCAAAAAGATGAAAGTACCTCCGGTGCTTGTGTCTGTATATTACCTCCCTGTAGTGTCTCAGGTGAGCATGTTTAAAGCCTCTGTTTCAAGATGCCCGCCTCAGAGCAAAGAAATGCAGCTCATAATAAAAGAGTTCCAGGGCTGCCCTATTACTTATTTACACTGTGCTGCCACTGCAATACCTTTGTAGTCGCAGTAGGTTCCATAGGCAAAAAGGTTGAGGAGCTGGTACACTGGTGCATGAGGGCCATTTTCCAGCTGTGGTTTAAAGGGGAAGAGGAAAGGACAGAGCAGAAAACACAAGTAATGAGACTCTCTACTTAAAAACTGTGCAAGTGCATATTATCTATGCACAGTGAGCAACTCTAAGGAGGAGTCTTGCTGTGAGTAAGAAGCAGGAGACAGAATAAAATCTGGAACTGTGTATCTGAGACTCTTTTTCCTGAACTGACACCCAGGTCTCCATTTATTGAGTAATTTAGAGTCAGTTCTAAGTTTCCACTAAGAGTTCAACTAGCACTAAAAAAAATAAAAAGTATAACTCATACTGTATCAGGACTTGGCAGTCATTTATGAAGCTTTCTATGCCTGGATTCAGTAATGAGAATGACTACTCCTATGAGTGACGTTGCTTCAGATACAGAGTAGAAAAATAATGATGACATGTGGTTTTCAGACAGCTACAGATGAAATTTTGACCAGTCTGTGCTCATTTCCTGCACTAACATGGGCCCTACTCTTCCATGCTCTATATACATAATATTTTGGTGATGCTCTTTTGAAAGACGGTAACATCACACCCAGAAATTCTATAAATACATGTGTTGATTAGGATGTAGGTTGTGATTCTGAGGACGTCACTTGTGAAAAGAATGCCACTTCCACTTGTGCATATGATAAAATGGTACAGGTTAAGTAATATGTTTTGGTAATACTGTAAACTTTCTCTGAGTGAAGTCTGGGTTAGGGCTGTCATGGCAAAGGACATTTTAGGTGACCATCAACTGTCATTTTATGCCACTGGTATAGATTCTTTATGCAGGAAAAGTACATGTAATGAAGAGGGGCCATTTATTGGCAGTGAACACTGGAACACATCTATAAAAATTGTACTTCTGTTTACCTTCTTGCAGAGGGTAGATTTGCAATAAATAATGTGAAAACTTATCACTGAAATATACAAAGAAATAAAAGAAAATGACAGGTACCAATAGAAGTTAAACACCATGAAAGGTGGAATGAGAGAAAAAAGTGCTAGTCTATCTAGTCTAATCTCACATGATAGAAAATGATGGGGAAATGGTTAAAAATACAACATGTGTTAAATGTTCACACTTATGCTGAATAACTGCAGTTAACTCAAATAACTGTGATAAGCTTGATTGTATACTAATTGCTACCAGACTGATGTGGGTGATCAGATTCCCTGTGTGTCTTGGATGCATTAACAGTTATGTCACTGTGATACACAAAGGTTTTTTTTCCCACGCACACATGGTCTTAGCAGGTCAAATAATTCATTGAAGTGTGAGAGTGTGTGCTCACCTCTCTGACATTAGGCAGCTCCAGGATGTCAGAAAAGACGTAGAGGCCTGGGGTCTCCAGCAGAGAGCTGACAGCCTGGGCCAGTGCAGAGCCTGACAGAGACAGGAGCTGCTCCACCTCCATCTGACACCAGGGAACACAGCAGACGGAGACACGGTGAGCAGGTTAAACCAACGCAGTGCACTAAGAGCAGCTGACTCATGTAGAAACTAGAAAGGCATTCAGAGAGCAAAGACAACGGACTGCTCCACTCTCCACTTCTCGTTATACAATATTATCACAAATCCTGACCCATGTTACTATGGTTCAAATTAACAGGTTGCATGTGTAACATTTAATGACATATGGTAAAGCTAAAGATTGCAAACAACTGGACTCCCCTACAGTTGCTGCAAAAATAAATAAAGAATGAAAGAACATTTGTTTGAGGGTGATGCAGAAACATGGCTGAAGTATTGTGGACACCATAGAGGGTGAGTTGCTCCCATCGTTCCTGCTATTGGATCCTCTATAATACCCCTAAATCTTACACACTAGACCTTTAACTGACTGTTTCCACTCTCAGATCTAAGTTAGCCTGGGGCTCTTCACTGTTCTCCAAAGACAGAGGAAAAAATAATTCTACCCTGTGCATCTTTGACTACATTGTGTGAAATAAAGATACTTTATTTAATGCAGCACCTTTATCAATATATTTGGGTGACTAATGAGACTATAAGCAAAATTGAGCTTTTTCACCTCCCCGTTTCATCTTACTTAATTAAACAGGGCAACAGTGCATCTTTTATATATGTGTGTATATATATATATAAAACACACACACACCAGTAGAGCATCAATTAAAATAAACCCTGCAAGCAGTTTGGTAAAAGACATGCTGCACCACCCCTACCCTTCCAACAAGTTTCATGAAAATCAGTACAATGGTTAATCCTGCTGACAAACACATGGACAGACACACAAACTGAAGAGATCACACCATCTTGTTGGAGCTGGTAGTTACAAGTCTGATTAAAAAAATATCAAGAATATAAGTCTTTTATCACATTTGCACTCCATTATCATAGTGGAAAATGCTTAAGGCAACGTGTCTCAATCTTCCGTAAATATTAATATTATCACAGTGATCTATTAATGAATACTAGGACTCAACAGCATGTAGGTCTTTTGGCGTGTCCTTCACACATCTGTCAGTCACTTGCAGGCTGCAGAAAGGACATCGCTATGATAGTCCCTCTTCATTTATCATCTATCAAGTAAGTGCTCTTGACCAAGGCACTTAACCCAAAAATTACTGGGAGAGCTCCTCAGATAGAAGAGATGCTGCTCTGAGTAGCAGCGATGTGGGCAACAAGTGTAATGAATGCGGAGCAAGGCATGTATATTCATCAAAACTCATTACCAGCATAGGAACAGTGTTGCTGAGGGCAACACCAGAATAATTACCTAAGCAGTGACAGAGACTGGCCTTAGCCTCAAGCAGATATTCGGACTCTAGAAAATGTGTCCTAGCAAAAAAAAAAAAAAACCCATACCACTCCCTCATGTACAATCTCGTCTCACTTTTTTATTTTGGCATGCGACTCAATCTGTAACCCACCGGCTATATTAGGAAAACACTGAAAATAACACAGCTGGACGTTAGAGTGTGGTCATACATTACAAGAGTGCATTCATTTACAAAGAACACCAGTGTAAGGAGATGCTGAATTAACTTTCATAGGATATCTTAAAATTTTAATCCTAGTCAACTTGGGATCTTGGGACACAAGGGAAGTTTAGTTTTACAACAGCTACACAGCTGCATTAGACTATTTTTTTATTGCCTGAGGACATTTCCTAAAATTAATGCAATGAAGTCTGAACAGCCACTGCTGTGCCAAGATAAGTCTGGTTAGTTTTTATTCATTGTATTTAGTGAAAAAGTCCCAACAAAGATTCCCGTGTCCTATCATTTTCAGTCTGATACATTTAGATGCAAACATGCACATCACCCATATGTTGTCCCACTGGATCACCACCAAGCAGGTCTTGAGTGCATATTACTAGGTAACATGAACAGATGAGCTGGCATTTGGTGCAGCCAAACAAATTAACCTGCACTGTACAGTTGAGGTCAGGAAGTTTGAATACACCTTGGCCACGGCATTCAAGCTCAGTTTTTCACAATTATGCAACTGATATACAGAACAGACCAGATACTGCTACATCCCTCTGTCCCTGAAACAGAGCCAGTTTTATCATCCCTTTAAATTCACAAGAAGTACACAGATGGATCCCATCCAGGCCTGGATACAGAATGTAATTAGACTTTTTTAAATGCCCAACATTAAAAGAAGTTCTGCTTCTGAAATACAACTCTTAAGTCAGAATTTCACTGCTCAGCTAAATGGATTCAAGTTCAGTTTTTCACTACATTTAATGTCTATGTATTCCATTTGTAAGTTCAGAATAGTGGAATTGACTTTTCTTTGTTTATTACATTCTCAGATGGCCAAAACTTATCAACTATGTTAATATTTGGTGGCAATGCACTGCTTTGAAATTGTGTAACTTGAATCAAACTCTTGCAGCAGCCTTCCACAAGCTTCACAATACCGTTCCTGCTGCAGAACTTTCATGTTGCCAAGTAAGGTGTTAGAGCCTGGATAAACCTGGTTTTTCAGCTCAGATCACAGATATTCTGTTGCATTAGGGTGAGGACTTCATGATGGCCTTTCCAAAGTCTACACGTTGTTACACGTTTCCATTTTGCTTAGGATCGTTGTCCTGCTCAATGATTCATGTCCAAGCTTTAGTTTCCTCCTTGATGTCTACAAATGCCATTTCAAAATATCAACCTCATTCTCCTTCTTTGTGATGCCATGTTTTATGAATTGCACTAATCACATTTGCAGCAAATAACAGCACAATGTGATGGTGCCACTGTTACGATGCACAGTTTGGGTAGTGTTCTGTGGGTTATGAGCCTCAACATTCTTCCTCTGTATGACACCAGAGAACATTTGCAAACTTTAGTCTTGCATTTGTTTTTGTTTTTTTTTACCAGAAGTCGCAGCTTCCTCCTTGGAGAACACTCTGACTTTTACAACACTGTACTTATTGTGTATGGAGATACTTTTATGCCAGCTACCTTCTCACACTGTTGTCACGGGATGCTTTTGAACTTGATGTAGAGAAACCTCTGGGAGTCCGTAAAAGTCTCCTTCCTGAGTGATTTGCTATGTGGTCCCAGGGTGTTTATGTGTGTATTATTACTTGTACCAATTAACCTTAAAATACAGCCACAGGTACAGGCTCAGACAACTCCAATAATGACATTTAGCCAGTCTAAAGTTTCTAAAGTCATGACATCAATTTCTGCTTCCAGGCTGTTAAAAAGCACAAAATGTTGACCCTCTGAGAATGTGATAAAATACTTCAAAGCAATAATAATTGGACAAACTACACTAACAGAAGGAATATAATGTATCCAGAAATCTCAGCCTAACACTGAGTTTGAATGCATGTAATCAAACTGTATGTAACCTTCTAACCTCCACATTATTTCAGAAACAGTACTTGTTTCAACGTCAGGCATATTTAAAAGTCTACTCATGCTTCATGTAGGGTTGGACTGGATCCATCAATGCATTTCTAGTCAGTTTACAGGGAGGATAAAACTGGCTGCATGTCAGTGAGAGACAGCTGTAGAAATATATTGACCTGTTTGGAATAAAACATGGAGCATAAATTTACACTGGGGACTCCTGACATGATAACAAAAATATAAATAAAATATAACGAACACAGTTCTACTAATGAAACAAAAGAATCTCAAAGCACAGAGGGGCACCGACAGTCATTGTGATAATGATTTTGTTACCCAGTAATGGCCTTAGATAATGACCACACTGCTGTTGCTCTGCCTTATTCTCAGTTCATTCCAGTATAACTTCAATAAATCATGTGCAGAAAAAAACCTGCCTGTGTCTCATTATTTCGTCTATTTTATGCCAAGTACATTTATTTTATTTTTGTTTTTTATTAATGCAATATTGTTGTTTGTACCGTTATAGGGTACTTCTGATTTAAAGCACTTCAAGGACTTCAATAAATCAGAGGGACACTACAAGAGCATATACATCCGCCAAAGCCCTATAGTCTCTAATGCCCTAGAAAAATGAATGCTGGGACATCAACTCGTGCCCTACACTGAGAGACAAAACCACTGAGAAACATAAGCTCCTCAGCACATGTAGACTTACAAAAAAAAAAACCCACCAAAAAAACACCCACAATTCCAATTGATTTTGGCAGCTGCTGTATGTAATACCTTCAACTCACTAAGTAGTGTTAACTTCAGCAGTCTCAACCTTGAGTGGTTAATTTGTGTTTCCTTTCATTCTGATTCACCAAAATGGATATCAAATAGTTGTGAATATCAACAAGAAATCTCTAAACTGGGAAATTTAATGAACCTCAGAGCTGCCAAGTGGTTTCTTTAGATCTGGTTTGTTTTGTTTAAACAGATGTACCAAGATATTTCTATTGTTTTAACGCTACATGATTATAGCATTCTAGTATTTACTATTTATTTGCACATCACAAACAAGAAAAAAAAATTGTCATGCAAGTAACACCATTGTGCAGGAGAGCATACAAGCCAAAAAAGGCTTACATAAATACCTCCCCAGAAATAACCAATACACAAAAAAGAAAAAAAAGCATAAAAATACAATATACCTGAAATAATAATTGAATTATAAAATGTGAGATCTCTAGAGATTCTCCTCCCAAAAAAAAAAAAAAATCTCCAAAAACATCAAAGGGAGAAATACCGTAATCTTTTCCACTAAATAGTCATTAATCTATGATCAAACTCTTACTGTGCACAGCTCAAAGTACCAAAAATCCCAATGCTTCCACACATGCCAGGTACCAACATTTGAGTTAGGACACTGTGCACAAATGATTAAATAGATTATAGCTCCTTAATAATTTATTTAAGATGAAACAACTTGTCAAATCATTACTAATCATAATCTGCAACCATTCTGATCATCTATAAATTATCTTTCTGATTTTCTAAATTCAATACCCCTCTGTTGCCTTGCAAAGAATCAATGAAAGATATGGAGATATCACTTTTTTTTAAAGACATTTTGAGGGGCTTTTTCCTTTCCTTTCCTTTTTGACTTTGAAAGAGAAACAGACTGGGCCTAATCAGACTGATCAGGCCAGTGACTGATAGTTGCAGCCTTACGAGCCACACTAACTTAAACTGGAGGAAAGAGCATCACTGGGTAATATATAGAGGTGCACAATTAATCCAAACACAATCAAAAGCTTGTACAATTACATAACTGTAAGAAGATGTATTTTAAAAGTCCTCTGTATGTGGTGATACTTTGAATTCAGTGGCAGTAAGCAAGGAAAAGTACTGTGCATTTTTCAGTTTGTATGTTTAGGTTGGGAAAAATACTTGTCAAAATGATATGTAAGTAGTGCATTTTCTTGAACCAAAATTGTCCACAGCTAGTTCAGACTGGATTACTTCAAAACACTAATGGGGTATAATTTAAATGATTGATACGTTGGTATTAGGCACTCTGATTCTACCCCCACAATTCCACATCTTAAAGAGTGTATCAGCACTAAACACAGCTAGAAAGGATTGGCAGATAAGAACCTAGATAATAATTTATATAAAACAAAGTTGTGCCCCTGTCGTTTTCCTTCGTGAAAGAGGCAGTCTGGATCAATTCAATAATGTAATTAATGTTTGTGCCTTAAAATGTATCATTATACTAAAATTTTGGAGCTGATTGCAAAGAAAAGGCAGGTAAAAATAGTTATATCTTGACAAACATACCCAAACTATCATCTCCCTTGCATGTGTGAAAAAGGACAACAGTTCAGAGTATCACTGCTTTACGGTATTAAATTGTAAGTGCCGAAAGACATTTCAGTAGGCACAGAAGCTGTAGACTGAGGTTCAAATATGCAAACATTAGGACACGTTTATTTTCATGTTATACCGCTAAGCTGTCAAGCTAACATATAGCTAATAAACTTAATGTCTCATAATGAACTTTAGAGAAAGTGTCAAAGTACGTGTTGAAAATGCAAAGTACAAATCTCATTGGGAACAAACCTGTTTAAATCACCTGCGTACGTTATATTTTGTTACATTTACTGTCCTATTTCAATATGTCACGCTAGCTCGTTGCTAACAGCTAACCTACCGCTAGGCTTCACTTGCGCGCTGACATTAGGCCTCCATTATTTTAAGCCTTTCTAATGTTTCAAATCAGGAAACACAGTTGCACTATTAACCAGGATATAAGATATCTATACAAATATTTGAAAAGGAATGATCAAATATGGCAATGAGTATCAAAATGTTACCTTGTTGTGTGTTTTCTAGCAGATAGCCTGCCTCTGGGTTGTTCAGTTCCGCTGTCCCCACTCGAACGACAACAAAACAACACGAACTCTGATTGGATAGGTCACTGAAGTGGGCGGAGTTTTTCGGCAGTGACGTCATTGAATAAGTGGATTAGAAAAAAACCGCGCCATCTAGTGGTAATATGTTTTATGTCTCCAAGAGCTGCAGGGAACTTGCTGTGGCAGGCACTCCTCACTATTTTCTGACACAAGGGTCTTGAAAGGAA
Organism: Apogon hyalosoma; assembly: GCA_037367295.1. Lineage (NCBI taxonomy): Eukaryota > Metazoa > Chordata > Actinopteri > Kurtiformes > Apogonidae > Apogon > Apogon hyalosoma. The sequence continues at coordinate 7,686,494 of JAPQRP010000013.1, read as the reverse complement.
TGAAGAGAGGGCATGAAGTTATTAAATTATGAGTTTTGTTTTGTTTTTACTTTTTCTTCTTCGGGCTTCTGGAAGAGTATTGCACACTAAAATCTATTCAATTCAATTCAATTCAGTTCAATTCAAATCAATTCAGTTCAGTTCAACTCAATTCAAGAACCTTTGTTGAAATTAGCAATTCCACTAAACATTTTGCCAAAGTCAAAGGCCAAAGTATACAAATATATAAATACATCTACAACCATCACATTACTCACATTACTCATTACACATTACTAGTCTCTCTCTCTCTCTCTTAGTCTCTCTCTTTCACCCTCTCTCTTTTTCTCCTCCTTTACCCTCTCTCTTTTATCCCAACTGATCAAGGCAGACGGCCATCCTCCAGGAATCAGGGTCTGCTCGAGGTTTCTGCCTGTTAAAAGGAAGTTTTTCCTTCAGCTGTCTCCAGTCACAAGTGTTTGCTCCTGGAGGATTCTGTTGGATTTCTGTAAATTGGCTTCAGAATCTGGTTTCAACCGGCTCTATACGTAAAGTGTCATGAGATAACTTCTGTTATGATTTGGCGCTATATAAATAAAATTTGATTTGATTTGATGATTTGATACTCTCACAATGTACTCTCATATGTTTCAATGCTGGTTAATTGGCATTCAAATACTCTCAAAGTGAGTGTATTACTTGTATAAAAGATACATGCAACAGGGTTGACTTTAAAGGTAAACCAATCCTGAGATAAAAAATCTGCAATGGCCAGTTTACATCAGTTTTCATGTGTGAATTTGAACATACAGTATTTCTACCACAGGCGAACAGCAGCAAAAGTGGTGATGGTTATTCTCAGAGTCACTGTCATCTGGATAAAACATATTACAGTTTTTCTCAGTTGCTTTGGTGCATTTCTTGATTCATCCTTCACATTTGCAAAACAGTAAGTGCATTTCTCAAAACAATTTGTACAAATAGCAAAACACCATGGATAACCTACAAAAGCCAGTCTCTTGCTCAAAATCCTTAGTTCATCTCTCAAAAGTAAATATCTGTGTCAATGAACATGTCAGTACTATCAGAATGACAACTCCTTGTGTCATTGTGTACGGATAAGACAGTCCAATTGCTTAGTCATGTTGTCAGTTTAACAGTGTATTCTGGAGGGATGTTATGATGTAAACTATGGCTAAAGTTTTGATGGCAATTATTGTAAATTGTAAGTCACACCATAGTGTATGTGGGAGATTGATTGCAAGAGACTGGGCAAGATTCACATTTACACTCTTACTGTTTGTACTGTAATTTGTTGACAGACCATGTCATTGTGATACATAAAGGAAAAGACAGCACTGCATAGCACAAAGAAAAAAACATTAAAAAAAAAACAAAAGTAGAAATGTGAACATAAGACAATCTCCTTAGGGAAAACTGTACATGTAGTAATGTAGGAGTTACAGTGCAGTCTTCCCACACCTCCTGATGTTCCTGTCTGTTGGGCCACAAATTATAAAATATTTATAATAATTTTTAATTGTATATATATATATATGTGTGTGTGTGTGTGTGTGTATATCCATCCATCCATTTTCTGAACCCGCTTTATCCTCACTAGGGTCACGGGGATCGCTGGAGCCTATCCCAGCCACTTAAGGCGAAGGCGGGGTACACCCTGGACATGTCGCCAGTACATCGCAGGGCTGACATATAGAGACAAACAAACACACTCACATTCATATGGTCAATTTAGATTAACCAATTAACCTATCAGTGCATGTCTTTGGATGGTGGGAGGAAGTCGGAGTACCTGGAGAGAACCCATGCAGACACGGGGAGAACATACAAACTCCACACAGAAAGGTCTCACCGACCGGTGTTGGAATCGAACCCAGGACCTTCTTGCTGTGAGGCACGAGTGCTATCCACTGCACCACTGTGTCACCCCTGGTTTAACATATGTTACAATATTTTCTCAGGTTTCATTATAACTTATTTCTCTTCAGCCTAACTGAACTAGTAAATTGCAGTTTGGTCAATAGCTAGAGAGACCATCCTAACTTCAGGGAAAATATGAACAACAGTAATAGACAAATTATTTGATGCTGTTTGACTCATGCCATCAATTACCGATATGACTTCTGCTGTAAAACTGTTGAAGTATTAGACTGTTATTTTAATTATAAAGTAAGTGACTCACTGTAGGTTTTTTTTTCTCCACAGTTTATGCAGAGCTGCTGAACATTTCTACATAACTTCAGTGTGACATTTAGTGAATTTCACCCCTTGAAAATACCAATATGTAATTACACAAACATCATTTGTGTAGCTGAAGGCATACCAGAAATACCAGTGTTACAATTATTTATGACTGAGGTCACAATGACCTTGACCTTTGATCAGCAAAATTTGATCAGCTCAAGTGAATGTTTGCAAAAATTCAAAGAAATTCCCTCAAGGCAAGATAAGGAGCAGACGGATGGACAACCTGAAAACATAATGCCTCTAGGCCCCGTTGTTGGAGCCCGAGGGTATAAAAATGCTGCATGAAGACAGCAAGGCATTTGTCCTACTTAAAATGCATTTACACTGTCTGCACAACCATAGATTATCATTACATAACAGATCTTTTTTTTTTTTCTTGACGGCATTTTGATGTGAGATTTGGCCTTGTACTGCATGTTGGATTACCGACCAGTCCACAGGTACACGCGCACACACACACATGCACACACACACATACCCTTTTCTACTTATTTGACTTTTCATTCACATGCAAAACAGGCCTTTTGGAAAATTCATTGATCATTGATTCATCAGACTCATTGATCACTTGGTCGCTCAGTGTGAAAACAAGGTGAAAACTTGTAACATCAAATGCATTATGTACTTTGCTTGACATCATAGTATGCAACAAAGCAACAATTACTCAGAGTGAGTGATGCTGGGTGGCTGTAGCTCAGAAGACAAAGAATGTTAAGCATGAACCACAAAGTTGGCTGCGCAAAACCTGACCCTGTCCACATGCTGAAGTGTCCTCAAGCAAGACATTGAACACTAAGTTGCTCTCAGTGACTGTTTGATGGGAGTGTGACTTCCTGGAATGCTTTTGACTATGCTTAATCATGTTTGTGTACTTTCATGTTCATAGTGAAACAGCTCTGGTTAAAATCATTCTTATGTGAACAAGGCAGTAGTCAGACACATAACAGTACAACACATGATAGAAGATAATTCTGTAATCATCATTCAGCAGTTTATATATAATTCAAGTGGTCTGACAGGATGCAAGACTTCTGCACCTCCTATCCATTCTCTTTACAGTAAATATACAAATATATCCTATTAGGGAAGGTTTTGGTTGATTGTGAATGTTTTCAGTTTTACCCTCAGCCCTCGTCGCAGGGTATTGTCATCAGTTCATCGCCCATCTGTCTGTCCGTCTGTATGTGCAAAAACTTTGGCGTGCCAGTAATTCTCAACAGGGTTTTCAAGTGCGGGCATGTTATGTTCATCTTTAAATTTAGTCATTTGATTTTGACGTAGTATAAATATAGGCATACAGTTTGTGATCTTACCCAAAAACAAAGTATCGTCGCAGACCAAAATGATGAAGATGCAGCTAAGCGCTTAAAAAAAAAAAAAAAAGGGCTTGAGGGGTTAGCATAAAGTCAGCAGTTCCACAGCTAGACGCCTTCCCTCCCATTTCCCATTTACCTCATCTGTGCATTACAGGATTAAATATTCAGTGTGTGACATTTGTTCCGAATTGTGTCTCAAACATAAATTATCTTGGCGCTGACTGACAAACACTACAATATATCCAGTAACCGCAGGATGAGGCAATATCCACTTCTGTCTGTAGTTTAATGAATCAACTGCCTTGTGACAGTTCTTGTCTTTCCCTTACAATGTTTCATGTGACTTCTACAGGAAGAAAAAATAAATTGTGATTGGTGTCCTTAACTATTGCAGCCAGGACAGAGGCACATGCTTCGCTAAACAACCAACTCAGTGATATAAATAACAAATACAAAGACTTAACCAATGCTGTGGCAATTACGTAGCTAGCGTAGCCACTTAGCTAGTTAGCTAAAGAATATGAAAGGCATACTGCTACCTGTGTGTTAACCATAATAATATGACAACATGAGCAGAACTATTGATCTTCACAGAACACTTTAAAGAGGTTCTATTTAATGTTGACTCGCAACAGTAGGGGGACATCATGTAATAGAATGCACTTAAAACTACCAAAACCACCAATGAATCAATGCTATTGTTAGCGTGTTCTGTTGTTGGCAGCTCCAAGAATTAGTCCGGATTCCTTTCAGTCTCATTTTTATAAATTTATTGAATTGACTTGATCTGATCACTAACAAATTATACTCAGCTGAAGGCCCACCCCACTGTAGGGGCCACAAACAAAGCATACCTCAGCTGAGGACCATTCAACCCCCCAGAGGAGAATCAAATAGCCCCGATATTGTAATGACACATCACTTTTATTCTCCTTGTAAACTCCTCCTCAATCTATGGGCTGACCCCCTTTGTGGCCAAGGTAGGTAAGGTCACCAACAATGGTCTGGTGTTATCTGATTCTAAGTCAACCAGATGTTTTTACTGACTGTGTTTTTACATCTTCTGTGATTTACAATCCTTTTGGGCATATGTAAATCTGCCACTTTGTTGTGTAGACCAAGGTGTGACCCATCCTACCTCAAGAATCCCATCACCCACCAGCAAAACAAAGGAATTCAGTGAAACAAAGAAATCTAATGAAACAGGAATCCTAACAACATTAAACTGCCAGTTAATTTAAAAAAAATTCAACTGAAGACCTCAACTGTGTATCAAAATAATATTTCACTATATATCCACAGACTGTATGACTGACTGAATAAATTATAAAGCTCATTGTTTACACACAGCTGTATTGTGTTGTCATCAAGTTTTCTTCAAACTAAAACTCACAAACACTTATTTTGACAGTTAGTCGAAATATCACTGTGTCTTATAATCTTCATGTACTGCTGCATTTGCTGATAATTTACATTATAGCATTATTAGCTTAGCTCTGTTTTTAGACAGAAAACAGCCACAGTAAAACCACAAATCACCTCTATTTTCTGTACAGTTTGTGTTGTTGGTTGTTGAATTACAGCTGTTTGGAATCATCCAAACAACGTCAGAACTGTCACAGTGTAGTCTGAACCATGGATCAACAAATGGCCAAGTATAAACTTATATGTTCCTACCCCCTTCCTATTACACATACCTCAAATGATTTTGTTTGATTAATGAACATAACAGCAAAAAAAAAAAAAAACAACAGCTAAATTTCTTTCTTCAAACACTGACATTGATTTACTTTTTCTCATCCTTGTATTTGTTTAAAATTTGTATTTTATATGTTCCTTTAAAGTGACTTATGTTTTTACTTTGCTTTATTTCATCAGTTAGACAGTTCCATAATTTATGCCCCGTGATTGAAACACACATCCTTTTTACAGTTGTTTTGATTTGATTTGATTTGTTTCCCTCCTAAATTGTATTCCCCTTCTCTCTCTGACAACAATTTCTATATTTCATTTGGAAGTACAGTTGTTTTCAAAATAATAGCAGTCCAACATGACTAACCAGAGCAATCACTGTTTTGGGTAGAAATTCTATTACTACGTGGCAAACAATTTACCAGTAGGTGTAGTAGAGTCATACAACACCGACAGGCCCAACATTCATGATATGCATGCTCCTGAGTCTGTGCAATTGAGTAATTAATTGAAAGGGGCATGTTCAAAACAATAGCAGTATGGAGTTCAATTAGTGAGGTCATTCATTCTGTAAAAAAACAGGAGTGAATCAGGTGGCCCTTATTTAAGGATGAAGCTGGCACATGTTGAACATGCATTTCTCTCTGAAAACCTGATAAAAATGGGTCGTTCCAGACATTGTTCAGAACAGCCTACTTTGATTAAAATGTTGACTGGAGAGAGGACAATGTATAAAGAAGTGCAGAAAGTGATGAGCTGCTCAGCTAAAATGATTTCCAATACTTTAAAACGGAAAGCACAACCAGAGACACATGGAAGGAAATGGAAGACTACCATTCAAAGGGATCGAAGAATAGGCAGAATGGCAAAGACTCAGCCAATGATCAGCTCCAGGGAGATCAAAGACGGTTTGAAGTTACCCGTGAGTACTGTGACAATTAGAGGACACCTGTGTGAAGCTAATTTATCAGCAAGAAGCCCCTGCGGAGTCCCACTGTTAAAAAAAGACGTGCTGAAGAGGATACAATTTGCCAAAGAAGATATCAACTGGACTAAGAGAAATGGAGAAACAATTTGTGGACTGATGAAAGTATGAATGTTCTTTTTGGGTCTAGGGGTTGCAGACAGTTTGTCAGATGAGCCCCAAACACTGAATTCAAGCCACAGTTAACTGTGAGATCAGTGAAGCATGGTGGTGCAAGCATTATGATATGGGGATGTTTCTCATACTATGATGTTGGGTCTATTTATCGTATACCAGGGATCATGGATCAGTTTGCATATGTCAAAACACTTGCAGAGGTTATGTTGCCTTATGTTGAGGAGGAAATGCCCTTGAAATGGGTGTTTCAACAAGACATCAACTCCAAACACACCAGTAAGCAAGCAACATCTTGGTTCCAGACCAACAAAATTAAAGATACAGAATGGCCAGCCCATTCCCCGGACCTTAATCCAATAGAAAACTTGTGGAGTGACATCAAAGATGCTGTTTCTGAAGCAAAACCAAGAAATGCAGAGGAATTGTGGAATGTTGTCCAGTCATCCTGGGCTGGAATACCTGTTCACAGGTGCCAGAAGTTGGTTGACTCCATGCAACACAGATGAGAAGCAGTTCTCAGAAACAGGGGATATGCAACTAAATATCAGTTTAGTAATTCACAGGAATGCTAAATCCTAAAGATATTTCAGTTTATACAGTAAATATTTGAGTTGGTAAAGAAAAATGTAGACACTGCTATTTTTTTTTTTTTGAACAACCCAATATTCGTTTTTTTCTTCATTTTCTGTAAAGTAATAAAAAAAAGTTTACATCTTTGTTCATGTTTTGATTTTGAATATAATGTACAGTGTTCCCAATGCATAGAAATAAAAAACTATTCTAAGGATTTTGAGCTTTATTCACACTGATATTATTTTGAACACAACTGTAAGTTATGTCTTGCTTTAAATATTAGTTGTGCTGTTTTAAAATGAATCAAATCTAGAAATTTTAGACTTTGTAATTTCAAAAGTTAATTTGTATGGTCTTTATACAAATGACTGCATTATTTATCAGTCTAATGGCCTTTTTCTGTGTTGTATATATTGTTTGTATATTGGTTTTATATAATGTTTCCCCACAACTCAACACAGTAAAAAATAAACATTATAACATATGTACAGTCCCTCCAGAAAAATGCAGGCAAAAATATTTGATTATGTGATGGAATATGCAGGGTTTTTATGTGATTTTATGCAGTGCAATTGCAGGAATTTGCCAGAAAATTTTTTTTGCAAAAATATGCGGGAACTGGAAAAAGATTTGTTTTGATGAAAAAAACTGATTCCTCTCCCACAACCTGTTCTAACTAGGCTACTATTAAATGAAAAATCATCCCATCCTACACATCCTATGATAAGCAAACATACAAGAAGTAAGCATACGCTATATCACATAAAGTACTGGTTATATTTTAGTTCTTTATTTTCTAAGCATGGCTCAGACATGGTTTTAACATTCCTGAGTCACAAGTGTCAAAAATAAAATAATTGCTTCCTGCTTCACAAAAGTGAGATAGAACAGGCCATTTGTTTCAAGGCTATTATAGCCTTTATGTTCATATAACATTATTATCGTTGAAGCAGAAACCATTTTCAAATATTTTGCACTGGAAAAGTGGCTCCAGCGTTGATTTTCTCTCATGTTCCAATTTACAGTTCCATGGGGTACAAAATAGTATACCCCCAATTTTGTGTCAGACATTGGGGTATTGGTTTGCGTTTGCAGACATTTTTGTCAGCAAACGAGCTGCATTTTTCATCATCTTGCAGGATTTTTTCTGAGGCTTGCAGTAAGTGTACCTTCTGTGGACGCGTGAGCCAATAACATTGCACGTTGCATATTACATCACTAGCCATGTCAAGTTATAATGCAATATCTTTTAAACTTTATGCGAAAAAATGCAGGGAATATAAAATCATACAAGTCCTGCATATTTTGTGTATTTTGTGTGGAAATATACTATTGTTGTGGTGAATATCCACCCTTTTTGAAAAAATGCGGACCTCTGCATAATGTGCATTATTTGTCTGATTTTGGAATTGAATGAATTATGCGATCGCATAATCATGTTTTTCTGGAGGGACTGTATATAATGCTTTCTGGTTGATGATATGTCTTGTTTTGCCCAGGACAGCAATGTGGACCTGAAACTGATCCTATATGCGTCATAATAACTAGCAATTATGATATTTATGAAAGTGTAAATGGTGAACTTTACTCCTTCGTAAGTGTCATAATCAAAGTCACCTATGTAGAAGAAATACTGATTTCAGCATCAAACTCCATTCTTTTCATTTAGGTCATTTAGGACTGTAGATGTACTACACATAGCTCCTTTAAATGTTAATAAAACAAGTAAGGTACTCACAAAGTCAAAGTTGAACTAATTACAATTTTTAATCATACATTGCATACATCAGCATCCACAGTGAAAACCATGTTGTTCTTAATGAAGGTGACCAATCAGTAACTCTGCTTAATAGGGGTTTACTATTACTGTTTCTCTCATAAGCATAGCTAGAGTTTTTAGCAATATTCATTGACATCCAGTTGAAAAGTTACAGATTACACTGGTCTGTCCCCCTTCTCACCTTGACCTACGGGGACCACAAAAAGTACAAATGTCCCTCATTAGCTCCAATGGGGCTTTGAATTTAAGTTCCATAATCATACTTAGAGGGTAACAGTATTGTATTTTAATAGTGGATGCAATTTGTCATACAATGAAAAAGAGGAGACGAGAAAGTCCTTTCTGAAATATAAAAACTGCTACATGGATGATATTTCCTTCTGTAGATATGATGACAAAAATGCAATAGTTCATAGTCTCAGGTGATGATAATTTAAAGACAATATATTAATTGATTTTTTTTTTCAATTTCTACCCTGTCGATCTTTAACGCAGGACATATAAAATAAAGCTGAAACTATTAATCAATTAATGAACTCCAATTTAAATTTTTTAAAAATTAAATTGCAATTTTTCATGAATCAAAGCTTTGTTTCCTTGCTGCTTAACACTGGTTTCACTGTTGTGTTTCACAGGGACGCTTATTGTAACGCACATGATGTCAGTTAAGATGATGGTTCCATCTTAAGTTGTTAGTAACCTATGTATGTGTTGAAGGCTGCAGTGCACAAATTGTTTGTAGATGTCATTTAACCTTTTCTGTTGTTTACAACTATAGATATTCATATATACACTTTTATACTGTTGTTGTTCTTGTTGTTATTTCTATATAGATATTTTTTTTATATCCTTTTACTTTTATACTTTTTGTGGTTGTTGTTTCAGTTGGTTCTGACATAAAGGACAAGCTACTTGTCATTTCCAGACATGTCTTTTTCATATTTTTACTAGTTTTTTCACCCATTCAAATAATTGTTTAACCAAGTTGAATCGAATAAAACAATCAATAGATTAATCAATTACAAAAATAATTGATAGCTGCAGCTCTAATTTGAAGCCTCTATAAAACTTCATACTAGTACTGTCACAGTGCCTTTACTTTCACTCTGACATTAGCATGTAGCTCAAAGCACAGTATAACTGATTCTCTCCTCTCATTTTTAATGTCTGTATCATGGTTCTGTAGTTGTTGAAGTCTCTAAAGTGTCAGGGACTGTCACCCTTGTGATTTTTTTTCACCTATATACAGTAAAAACTCAATAACAGAGGCATGAAAGAGGAACTCACTGCTTTACAGCAGCAGCATTAATTATTTCCACTTCTGGTCCAGTGCGCACATCTGTCGCTATGGCAACACGCACAGGCACACACCTGGATAATTTCAGGTGCTTAACAGCTTGGCAAAAGCAGCACAGATTGAAATAGTGTAATTTACTAGTAAAGGCAGGTGGGCCTCAGAGCCTCAGCCAATCATATGGCACCACACACGTTCATGTACAACTGTGCATGCATCGGAACAGTGAACTTCCAATTAGATTACTCATAGCTTTTTTCCTAATTCCAGCCTCTTGAGAAGATTAGCTTATAAGGTTTAGTATTAAGCTTGTGGAGTTATTGAAAAGTTGCTGAAAATGAGAAGAAGTTCTCATTTTTCTCTTCTTTTTCTACTCTATGGTCTGCTTTTTATTGATCCTTCGCATTGCTGTTAAGGTCTGTGGGTGATGGATCTCCTAACAGGGGGAGAGATAAGTTGGCTTTTCTCTTTTGGAGGAAATGGAGCTGAAATTACTCTTTTGAACTTTGATCTGACCGCAGTTCTTCTGTTCAGATGTCTTACGGACTCTGCACATCTTCTGCCTCAGCACTGATTGAAAACTGTGGTTCCCCACATACACATCTGCCACAGTCACTTGGGGATTTTCTTTAACATTACATATAAATGCATTTACATGACAAAACTGTGCATACAAAGTGGACTGAGTAAATAAGTAGGTTGATTGTGCTGTTTTGGTAAAGCATTTGATCTGTGTTTCACTGCAGTGTGCAAAGTACAACTCTTCCTCAAGGCCCTCATCTTCATCAGCAAACAGCCCTTGGGTATAAACCTTGAAACTATTCAAACCTGTTGTTCTTTTGCATGATTTGGCAAACTATTCATGGTATTCTGAATAGATATATTGAGCAGTCTGGCTGCTATGCAAAGTGTTTTGTTGCACAAAAGTCAAACAGGTTTGTCAATTCACACACATCAATAGTGTTTGAGTCTTTTTTTGGGGGGGGCTGTTCATGGACAACAAATTACTGTAAGTCAGAGTGGTTCCTCACTTACTGTTGAAAATATCTTAAACTCATCTGAGTGTATTTATGTGTATGTAAACAAATAGAAGAAAATATATTTATGTGTGTGTTCAAAACAACATTACCTTAATAATAGCCTCATAAAAAAATATATTATTGGTTTATAATTGTGTTGTTGTTTAGGCTACAAATTATTAATAAGATCCTATAATATTTTAGAAAATACAAATAACAGTGACTTGTTACATTTTGTGTTAATCCTCAGATCTAATCATATTCTTAAGTACCTTAGCATTAAAACACACATTTGGCATCAAATTCACTGCTTCGTAGAGGTGTACAAAAGGCACCCTGTCTGATCAAGAGTGATGGACTGTGCATGCCCTGACAATAAGGGAGTATCAATACGAAAAGTAAACTGAATAAACTATTAGCGATCAGCAATCAGCAATTAAAACTAGATGAATGGATATTTTCTAACAACATATAAGCTGTATATTTACATTTATAGTTTTCACAATGAATGCAATGAGAATACAAACTAAGAGAATACTTATGTAGAGCAGAATTTGTTCAAAGGAAAGGTCAAGGTGTTGGGTGTTGGCTACCACCTGAACTTGCTTGGTATCTTAAAAGATAGTAACACCAGTACTGATAGAAGTCTTCTTCTTTGCTTAACACAGTATCTTATTTTAGTGGATGTGTTAATGAACTAACACAACACAGTATCTTATTAAATAAATCTAATTTTAACTTTTTTCTAGTGCCAGGTCAGCAGTTTACAATAGAAACTGTAGAGCAATGGTACAATTTGTGTGGTAGTGAAGGGAGAAATATAATAATAATAATAATAATAATAATACTTTTGTTTATTTCCATTAGTTTTTTATATTTGGGTAGAAGCATAGACTATAAACTTGAATTACCTGGATGGACGAACTGTGACATCACTCATTGGTTTCTGAAGGGCTGTTTTGAAGCCAGAAGTTACTATATTTGGACAAAAGGAACAAAATGACTGAAGCCCAAGGGATGAAAGGTGAACTAATGTTAAGCACTCACTTACTGACTCAGTCAAGCAGTAAACGTCATCAAGCACCATGAAAGCAAGTCATTTTATAACTTATTGGTGAAAATTAACAGCATAACTAGAACTGAGCTATGTTTTATTTAAAAAAAATATTTTATTAAATAAACTGATCCTCTGCAAGTCTGATTCAATCAAAGACCAACATGGCAGACATGAAAGCATTTACTTGACAAGAGATCTGAGTAACAAAGAATAAATACTGTAAATGAAGACGGACCACATCACTCATCCAAATAAAAACGGATGAGACTGGAATTACTTTAGAGGGAAGTTCGATGTAAGTCTGGGGATCCAGGGCTTTTTGGAGGCAACCCCACAACTTTTAGATACTTAGCCAAGGTCCGCTCCCCTCAGGCAGAAATAAAGATAAGAGACATTACCTGAGGGCCTCACCACGAGAAGCATAGACATTTTGAGTCATGTTTGGAGTGCACCACCTTTCCCCTCAGCAATTATACAGACTTTGGAGCTTTGGACCATTTTACATGTTAACAATTACTTCTGTTTTCAGGGCCATTACATTACTGCATACCAATGGAATGAAACCCGTGCAGCACTGTAGTTAAATAAACCTGGTAAAATACAATAGTGGATTGAAATCTTGTTCCTATTGCTGTGTGACAAGTATGAGTAAGGGTCAATTTTGCACAGTATAAATTGTAATACCTCATTACTAAATGATCTAACTAAGCACTAAGATCTGAGATTTAACATCACTAACCTTGCCAAATAGTGAACTGAATCAATTTTTATTTGTAGGCATTTATTAATGACTTATGAGGTGTAAATGGTAGTTAAAGGAAATCTTAATTATAAAGTAATTTTAAATAAAAATCCATAATGGCACTTATATTGCTAAGTGGTATCTTAAGTTCTGTATTGTCACCTCCAAAAGTGTATTTTCATTTCAGTGGCGGATTTACCTACCGGCGCCCTTGGACCAAAGCACACAGGATGTAACAAAACGTACTGGGGCATCATGTTCTGCTCCTGTCTAGGGACAAGGATACAATTAGCAGTCACACAGTACACTAAATTCCCCAATGCATCAGGATTTGAACCCCAGTCACCTACATCATAGACCGCAGCTTTGTTTACTACGCTATCTGTCCACATATAGTTTGAGGCTCTCTTGTCTCTTGTATTGGAGTGGGGTCTACTGTGCACATGCCATTTATGATGAGAGTCTATATGGTAAAGGGAGTTAAACCTAAACTAAAGTCAGATCATGCAGTATTTGGTCTGCATGCTGGAAAACCAAAGGGGCAACCACAGAAGGTATGTAATGTATCTGCTCTGAAGATGCAGATGGATACGGATGGAGCATTCTGTCCATCCTCTGCATACATTCAATACGTAATTCAGTTAGGCAGTGTTGAGTGTTGAGGCATGTTTGTTATTACTGACTTTCTTCTTCTTCTCAAAAAACTTTATTCTTCTTCGTTGTATTTGTCCAGTATGTTAATTAAGAGTGGTGCCTTCTGATGGATTGATTGAGAAACGCTTATTCCAATGCCATAGATGCGTGGAAGTATGAAGACAGTGGCACGTGACAACGTTAGATATGAACGTACCTATTTAACATCTAAAGTGAGCATAAATGAGCCTTAATACTGTTGGAACTATATTACTGAATGGACTGAATATTAAATATGTTGGAGTAGCTGCCGAACACGGCCAGTGATTGAGTGAATCACACAAAGTTGTCAAACATAGACCTATACCTCTACTGTATCCCATTGTTTCTAATGTTTAATTATTTGGAATGCAATGGAATTCAATGCCATAACTAAGGCTAACCTTATTAAAGCCAACTCTTTGTTTTGGTTCCAAAAGTGGTCATGTTAGTGAGGTTAAATTGTATTCATTTTATCAATGCATGATTTAAAAAAAAAAAACAAAAAAAAAACAACAGTTTTATGTAATTTGAAGCATTTATTATGTTAATTTTGCCCCTGTAAATCCCTATCAGGGCTCCTACCCTGGACCACCATTCTCCTACGCCCCCCTTATATTTTTTTCTGGATCTCCCACTGCATTTGCCTTTGAGTAACTCTCCTCATGAGCACAACACTAAAGCAGTCAATATTTAACCCAGACTGCCATCAGTATTAATCAAGTCAATTGCAAAGGATTCCTATGCATGTTTTCACACTTTTTAAGTCAAATGCCTTAATATGGACTGGATTTATTCTAAGTAATTAGTGGCAATACTCCAACAACACATTAACCAACACACACACACAGTGCCCTAGAAATGGATGTTAGTCTGCAAAAGCATTACATCTGTTCTGCAGTGACAGATTATCTCTTTTTTAGAATACAGATTTATGAAATGCGGCCAATAATGCTTTGATCGACAGGGAAAAAAAATATCAGACCCATATTCCAGCTGGTGAAAAACAGCAGCATATGTCAGTGTCATGGTATGTTTTCTAATTCCCTTGGTCTGTAAACAGGGAGGAGAAAACATTTGTTTCATGTTGTATTGGCCTATTAAATCACCTATCAAATAACAAATTCATAAAACTGAAATGTGAAGTAAAGTGACACTGTATGCCAAATATGCAGATTTGCAAACTGGCAGACACATTTATGAATGAATTGTACAAATGAAAAATGATTATTTACTTGAATGAAAAATGAGTTACATGAATCTCTAGCCATGCACAGACTGCCACATCCAGCCTGTAAGACCCCATTAACAAACATATCAAATCCAGACAAATACGTTCTTTATCAAGGGTGGGAGGCTTTACTGTCTTGTTCCAATTAATAAATCCAGCTAAATAAAGTCCCTTCATCATCATCACAGATAAACAAATATCAGTCCCTTATTTGTTGTTCAGCCTGTATCCTTCCAGAGCGGACAGACATGATTTTAAAATAGCCTCTAGCTAGAATCTCCATGTCAGCCGATGTTGTCCCTGTGACTCCAGACACAGGATGAAATATTTGTATACATGAGCTCAACATTGTCTGTCATGAACCTTAGTAAAACAGTGAGGGGACAGATTTGTCATACAGTAATAGTCATGTCTAAATTTGTTTCTTACGACTAAGCCAAACTAGGAAAAGTTATAGTTGCACAAGATTCCTTCCTGTAGTAAGCAATAAATACATTCATTCTTCAATTAAGGCTTGATTTTGACAGAGTGATCTTTCCTTGGCTTAGTGTACATGCTGCTTTTTTATTAAAT
>JAPQRP010000013.1:7659129-7669504 GCA_037367295.1 Apogon hyalosoma | reverse complement strand
TTTTTTTTTTTTTTTTTTTTTTTTTTCTCCTATGTAAAAATTTCTCGGCAAGCTTTTTTCCAATTTAGATGGAAAATAAGACAAATGTTCTGGAAATAAGGCTTTTTTTTTCATTTTCTTAGAAATCATTTTTTGCAGAGTAAGGAATCAAAAATGTGGCAGGAGTTCTATTTCCTGTTGGTGTTCAGCCAATGAGTGAAGATGGTAGAAGACAGCACATTCGCAACATGGACATGTTGGACATATGCTCATTACAAAGCATTCTTCCAAAAAGCTAGTTAGCATAATCCCTGTGATCAGCAATGACAAGGTAAGTTAACGTTTCTGTGACTAGTTAGAATTCTTTATCAATTGCTGATTTATCTACCAGTATCCTTGGCACCACACCCCATGTTTGAACATTTAAAATGTGCAACTATTTATGACAAGTGTCTGTATGTAACTCAGAAGTAATACAGGAGTTATGTAACACATTACAATTCTTAGACAGTAATATTGTAAAGTAAGGAATTACTTTTAAATAACAATAACAAGTAATATGTAATGTATTACAGTTTGGAAGTAACTTGCACAACGCTGCTCCACACTCACCATGCGGTGGAGATAAACATGTTCTGTCGCTAGCTAAGTAACAATGTATCCCCTAGCAACCGTCTGATACAGTGATGCAGCTGTCTAAAAGCTCTAAAGCATGTGGAGAGTAAATATGATCCTGAATACTTAACATCTGAATTCATAATGACAGACAGTCATGAATAGGACATGTATTAATTTGGTTATTACAGCTGATATGATGTATGTATAGTTCAGTTTAATGTGTCATATCATGTACTGAACCTGTTTTTGTTTTTTGTTTTTTTCTGATTTGGTTAGGATGGTGGTCATTTAAAATCCTAAGTGTTTATCCAGTTTCAGAATGAAATGAAAATTCCTGATCTAAAAAATTCAACTCATCCCATTGTTTATAACCTCAACCTTGGTTAGGACTGGCAGCTCAGTGAAAGGAGTATAAAAAAGTATTCTAATGCTGAGAGGAGAAATGTCAAAGTAAAGCAAACTTATATGAAAGTAAAACAAAGTATTTTTCCATGACAGTATTTATTAAGCATTGTTTGCTAAATGTTTGATTGACATGATGAACATTTTAAAAGGTTTCTTGTCACCATCTCATGGGTATTACAAGTGAATATCCTTCACTGTCACAGACTATCAGAAGTACTCCTGATCAGTCCTCTGCACTAAAGTCTTTGATAACAGAGATGTGACATGGGGAAGTTGGTGTTCGTAACCCAGTGCAGGTCAAACACTCAGCTGAATAATGATGAATCTCCAAGTGATGAAGATGACATGAGCAACTTCAAAGGTACTGGTGAAGATCGCATTAACTTTCTGACAGGATTTTCACACATCACCGGGATGTGATTCATGCAGCCACGGGTGCACACGAATTAGCAAACTCAGTTGTGACTCAGAGCAATGAGACAAATGAAGAGACATACATGCATACAAACAACCATCAGTCTGTTTCCTTTTGGTGCTAAATCCTGTTTTTCTTTCTTGCCTTGTCTCACTTTCTCTCTTTTTTGCTTTCACATACAAACACATGGCCACTCAGGTGGGGTAATTGAATGTGACAGCAAATCCTGAGAGGGTTGTTGGCGGGTTATCAGGTTAACCTGTAAAATGTAACCCACATGACCCTAGCAAGTTGGCTCTGACACCTACAGAAGACACGGGTGAATCGTTCCAGCAAAGACCGGAGGCTAAATACAGTACAGTAGTTTTCTTCCTTTTTGAACACAGGTGTTTTCGTGACTAGTGTAAGAACATGTGTGATCATTTTTATCAGAGCTGACATATGACATGTTCTTCCATCTTGTAGGGAAAGGTGCTTAAAAAGGAATCCAAGGAGGCCTAACTACAAAGCAGGTGAACTATATCCATGGTATATTTTCCATATGTGGCAAAGCCAATTTTCCGCAATAACATCAAATGGAACCAGATGACACGTATTAATCTGAAATGTAAGACATAAATATAAATATATATATACACACGCATATATAGCAAATGTTAGACGTGACATTAAAATTACGGATTTTAAAAGAAAATACAGGTTAAAAGAAGAAAGCTTGATATTCATGTCAATAGTTATAATAAAAGCAAAAAGGAGAATAATGAGGGAGGGTGGGGTGATAACTGTCGGTTAAGCCTCAGTCACAAAGCTTCTTATGCACGAGGAGTTCGTACAAATCTCCCAGTTTGTAAGAGTTGTGGAGTTCGTAGACGTTCATAGACGTTCATGGAGGGAGCAGTAGTTTCCTACGGCCGTCTTATGAAGTCCGTACGGCTGCAGCAAGAGCAACTTGAGACCTCCGTGAGAAAATGACCTGATTTTGTGTCGTACGAACACCGTACAGTCTCTGTAAGGGTGCCTTAGGACTTTCCTACATCAGACGTACGGCCACTTCACGAATCATGTTGTCGTAAGGTGAATGTACGTCAGCCCTATGTGAAACTCACGGTGCTCTCAAGTCGTTGGTAGGAAGATCTTACAATGTTTCAGAATATTTAGATCAGTATATAAACAGTGTACTCCATTGTGTCATGATCATTGTATTCAAGATGGTAATAATGCCCACAAGACTGAAACTTCTACAGCGTCAAGATGAAGAAAAGGAAGGTCCAGCAGCTGTTTCAGTCCGACAGCAGCAGAAGAAGAGGGACATTCTAAAGTGGTTAACATAAAAGAAAACAGCTTAATGTAGTTTAATGCCCCAGAAAAGTGATCAGTCATCACCAAAGTTCATGTGGACACCTGTAGTCATGTCCACTTTCACCTCTGCAAAAAAACTGAACATAGTTTAATCTGAGAGTGGTGTTTTTTCATTCATTCATTCATTTTCTGAACCGCTTTATCCTCCAGACGGTTGCGGAGGAGCTGGAGCCTTTCCCAGCATTAGAGATGTCCTCCATAATTTGGTGATGATTGATGCTCTTTTCAGACATTAAACTATAGTTGCTTTTCCATTGGATATATGTGTAAAACTTTACCAATATTTCCTAAATGTCGAAAAAACAGAAGTGCATAATGTCGGTTTTTCCATTAAATCACAAATGAGATGATTTGTTTATTTATTATCGCGAGATAACACAAGAAGTCATTCCATAAACATGGTGACGAACATAAATATCGTGTTGATTCACAGATATATTCATTATTATTATATATTACCCCTCTATCCTGTACTAAATGAAACATTGATTCAGTTTCCTGGTGTGTCCACATATGCCACATCGTGTTTCTTTTAAAACTCTTCTTCTTTGCTTGTTGTAACATCCATCAACATCCATTTTTTTAATTCACCTGACTCTAGTTGCGAAAAAAGGTCTTTCCATTGCAGTTTTGCATAATAAAGCATTTGCGCTATGCCCAAAAAACCACCTCTTGCCAGCGCAAAAACTTTTAATCGAAAACCAAGAGTTTTGACGAAATTGTCATTTTTCCATTAGGTAAAATTTTATGCACAAGTTATATTCACGCAATTTGAGTGTCAATGGAAAAGCGACTAGTGTTAACCTGTTTTTACATGAACCCTTTTGTGAATGAGCATGTTGTGTGTTTGGGATCCCACACTGGCCGTGGTGCTGAAACAGCATTCCTGTAACATATTTGGGAAAACTGACCCGAACTGTTAGAAATTAGGAGTCATAATAAGACATCAAATTAAGAAATTTGAAATACAAGGTTAGGTTTAAGTATAAAACAAAGACACACAAAAATAATAGAGGGAAGTGAACAATAAAAACACTAACCGTCCGTCATGCACATTCTCTCCATCAGCCTGATCCTCATCACCCGGGTACTGTGGACTGTGCATTATCTCTGAAGGTTTAGTGTTTTTTCAAGCTTATTTTTCTGTTAATAAAACACTTTATTCTTATACGTTCCGCACCATGTGTCTGAGTCCAGTCCATCACTCCGTCTTGACAGTTTGTTTTCAACCCCTCTAAGAACGCCATGAATGCCGCACGAATGTTGTACTACTGCCACACTACACCTTACGTCCACCTTAAGAAAGCCGTGTGACTCTCTGTCTGTGCATCCGTTTGTGTGAACGCCATAAGGGAATCATACTAACACTGTAAGGTGTTCTTGAGATCTACTTGTGGCCAACGCAGGAACATGTGGGTTCTGGAAAGGCCTACTGATCCACGAACATCCTGCGTTGTTCTTACGTTGTTCGTAAAGACATTCGTTAGTGCGCCATGCGAAAGGGGGTTTCATACTGCGTTCGTAAAAAATCTTGGACAAGATTGCTCACCTGGCTACGAACTTAAGAACGGTCCACGAACACTCCATGAACACTCCGTTCTTATACGGCCGCCTTGAGAAGGTCGTATGAAATAGTCCGTAAATCATTCGCATGGTGTTCATAGCCGTCCGTAACGGCATTTGTGACTGAGGCTTAAATCACCCATCTGCTTTTATCTTCTCTAAATATCATTACTAAATTGATCTTCATAATGAATTTTGTGAACAAACTCTAGCCATGTAGTGAAAAAGCCAGTCACAACTGAGTGAAGTGTTTGTCTGGGCAACTCATTCTAGCATAAACTGTTACTTTCCAGTGATTTTCTCAGACACTTCACTTCTTCAGCTCGGACCTCTAGCCCTCCTCCAACACACCCACAGGACTTTCCCTTCATAAAGGTGTCACAGCCTCAAGCTCATAACCCACACTTGTGTCTTGGCTCAGGGGGAGTTTCCTTCATAACAAGAAAACCTTATTCACAGGATCAGTTCTGATGATGTTATTGTTCTTGCTACCAGGGTGCTGCAATTGTTCACACTAAAGAACAATCTTACTACACATTTTCTCTTTCTCTTTTGAATTAAATAAAATAATCTAATTCAATTTTACGTCTCTCCTGGTTGAAAAGTACAGTGCGACCAACAACAGGTAAACTACCATAAAAGTCTTGTCTAAATGAAGAAATACAGAGATCTTGAGGTTATGAAGTTATAACAAGATCATACACTTTCACCTGAGCAGCATCTTTAAGTCTGCAGTATATTTCTTCCTGCTTTGACTTAGAAGTGTTAGTCCAATGCAGATACAGGATTTTTATACCTGGATTTACAGGTATAAAAACATAAACAAATATGTTGGAAACATAAAAAAATATGTTGTGAAAGAAGATTTTCAGCATACTGCAATTATACATTACTTGCTGGCAGCGAAATATAATACCAGTTAAAATGAGTCTGCAGTTGCTGTCAATTAATAGAGTGTGATGAGACTCTCTAGCCGGAGGCACTGTCCTGAGCCAGAGACGCCCGCCGCGCTCTGTAATTGACGGTGCAAGAATCAACAACACACATAACCAATCAGTCAACCATTCTCATTTCAGCTGTTAAAATCTATCTGCAAGTCTGCGGCAATTCAACTGACACCAACAAAGCACATGCATGATGAAATGCAACGCAATGACTGGGGTGTGATGTGTTGTTGCTGTCATCTGTGTCTTTTGCACAATGAATTGGGTTTAAACTCAGTGAGGGCCACAAACATCAGTCACCGGCCTTCAATCCCTGGTGGCACCTTTGATCTGGAGGATAACAGTGACTTTGAGGCTATCTACATGCAGCTGTCACTTGATTGCATGATGACATGAAAATGTAATGATAGATGTAAAGATGGCAATCAGGAAGAGGGACAGGTGGAGGACAAGAAGACGAAGAATTTACAGTAATAATACTGATACTGATAGTGATAATGAAGAGCACGGGAGCTTGTGATCATAATTCTAATCACAGCGATCATGCTGATTGCAGTGATAATAAATCCTACTTTTTATGAGTCCAAAAAGATAGACTATCTAATGGGTAAGAAGTCCTGACTTGGAAATTAATAAGGGGAAATAAAAACCTTTTCTTTGCGCTGTCTGGAAAAGCAGCACTTTCCCTGTTTGATAAAAGGAATAAGACAGTTCTTTCACTCCTGACAGTCTTTTGTACTCAATATGCAAATATTCTGTTCACTATTTGTATTTTTGTCTGTGCTATGAAGAGAGCTGATCATTTGTTGATGTTAGCCAACTCCTTTTCTAAGCTTGCTATAGCTTTGTGCTTACTATACACTATTATCACTGAAGAAAAGACATTGATGAGTTTTGGATTGGATTCTTGGAAAAAACTGACCCAAGTCCTCTACACTACATAAACGCTAGTGTACATACTGTTAGAATGAATGCAGACAGCTTAAATAGGTGTTCCGTCTGAAATGGAGCTAGTTAATGATGACCAAAGACCAGGTACAGTAACAAAACAGACAAAACAAAGTTCAAACTAATACATTTCATTCATTTATTCATTTTCTGAACTGGCTTTATCCTCACTAGGGTCACAGGGGGTTGCTGGAGCCTATCCCAGCTACTTATGCACACCAGTTCATTGCAGGGCTGACATATAGAGACAAACAATCATTCTCACATTCACACCTATGGGCAATTTAGATGAATCAATTAACCTATCAGTGCATGTCTTTGGATGGTGGGAGGAAGCCAGACTACCTAGAGAGAATCCACGCAAACATGGGGAGAACATCCAAACTCCACACAGAAAGGTCCCACCTCCATCGAACCCAGGACCTTCTTGCTGTGAGGCACAAGTGCTATCCACTGCACTACTGTGTTGCCCACACTAATGCATTTCACTTTCTGAAAAGTGTTGTTTAAAACCTCTGTCAACCTAAATACATAACCTCCAAACTGTGCAATGTAGGGTCTTATGTATCTATATAAGTGTAAACATAAGTGCTAGGTGTGAATTGGGCTTGGTTAGCCAGGAAATGTATTGACGCAGCCACGGCCACTGATTGATTGAATATGCAATCTCAATCAATGCAGTTACAATCAGCTACAAGAATTTTTGTGATTATTATTATTATTATATAATAGTACTGTTTCAAGCCAAATTCCAGAGGCTTTCAGTGTCTTTGTAAGTGTGTGACACCCATAAACTAGTATCATGCCCAGCTATTACATAACAGTTGTTTTATAGGTAATGTTAAATGTTTAATTATCTTGCTGGGGGATATGCTGCCCAGAAAATGACAGCCAATGCTGCAAAGAACCATACTATAAAGAAAAAGTTTAGTTAACTTTATTGGCAGAGAAAACACAAGCCTCTGTTTTAAGCTTGATGGAAGTATGATTATGCTTAATTAAATCATGTTGAATACATCAGAAGAAATACTCTTGAGATGCTCTGAGAGTATATGCAGCCAGAAAAAAAGGGGGAAGCTGAAGTGAATGTGTGGAACTGGATGGAAGTGATTTTCCATTTACATTAATATCCTTGAATGAGCCAGTTCTTTGAATAGATCACACAGTGGATGCTTGCTCAGTGGCTGTAGTATTACCTTTTTTCCAACGTATTCCTTCTTCAGAGCTGCACTCTCTCCAGAGAATCATCTCCACTCATACCTTGGTCTGCACCAGCTTCCAGCAGGAGACTGGAGAGAACATTTTGCCAGGAGTGTCTGTCTTCAATATTTTTTCCTTTTTTGTCCAGTTCTTGAATTATTGAAAAGAGAAGTTGAGGCTCTGTTTCTGCATTCAAACTTTTTCTCCCAGTGATGGTGGTGAAGGTGGAGGTGGAAGAAACTGTGTCTGCCATGTGTTATTTTCTCCCAGCAATGCCACAAGCTGGGTCTGTGCACCCAGAGCCTAGCATTAGAAATAAGGCATCTGACATTAAAATGATTCATTTGACCCTTACCCAGCTGATCACCCGTGTACTTCAGTGTTCCTCTCCGCTCACTGCCTCTCCTGAAAATGTCCTGTTCATGTAGATACTCCGTTATGAGCCTCCTACACATAATCATGATGATGATGGCGGCACAGAGGGTTCATGTGTTTGAAAATGATAAAGCCTTTGGGAGGAAAAGGGAAGAGAGACACTGAGGTGGGGGTAAAAGGGGAAGATAGAGCATGATGAAAGCATGCACACAGAAATAGGACCTCCGACTGTCAACTCAAACACCATTCAAAGGCCCATTCTCTCCCACATGAACAATGCACAGCCAAGCAGCCCATTTCACAAGCACTACAATGCTCCTGTCTAACCACAGCCAGCCAAATGACCAACCATCCAGGTTTTTGTGGCCAGCTTTTTTTCCTTTAGAAAGCAAGACACCATCATTTACTACAAGTCTCTGCTCTGTGCTAGTTTCTTACACCCCCTGTGAAAAAAAAAGAAAAGGAAACAACAAAGAGGATGAATGTTCAGCCATGTCAAACTAAGATTAAGAACATAAAACAATTTCCTGTTTGCAGACTTATGTTGTAATATTGAAAACAATAAGGGCAAATTATCATCATCACAATATGGACAATATTTCTTCAACCTAATTGAACTGATCATTTTAATTGATAGCAAGCAGTTTAAAGGGGACATGTTGAGCCCTTTTTCAGTAAGTTAATCTATGTCTCATACTCAACCAAAAACCAGTGTTAAACAGACCTCAGTATCAATAAGTGCCAACATTATTAGTTTTCCCAAGAGTAAAGGAAGACCAGAAGCTGTTCTGTTTAAATAGAACCTATAGGTCAAGTGGTTCAGTTCCCAGAACAAAGTAGAGTGAAAATGGTTTGATAAGAATCATTATCAATCGAAACATTTATTTCCTATGTATTACCCTAACCCTGAAATTAAAAAAAAAAAAAAAAAAAAAAAGAACTGGTAAGAATATCAATAAGCAGTATTGGTAATAGTAGTAGTATTGATATAATCTTAACAGCATCCATCCCTAGTGTCACAGAATTTAAAGTTTCAGCTCAAAGCTGATTTGCTTGGAATGTAATTGATCTGCTGTGGTCCATACCCTTTTCCTGTTGGTGCCATGGATATGTACCATCATGTGGAAACCCTGGCATGAGGTGCTCAAGATGGCTCTGGTGTGTCCAGTGGGCAGACTCGAGAACTGCTTAAAAAGAGGCAATGCCCTCATCTCAGTTCTTAAGGAGTAGCCCCTCCAGTCCTTGCCTCACAGCTCAGTTCCTCCCACCCTCCACCACCTCCCATGAAGCAATGGGCTTTAAAGGAACATGAGATATGCTTTCCTTAGTGCCATCATTTTAAATAGATGTTGTTAAAAATGATGCGTGTAACAGCTACATCATCTGGTTCTTACGTAACTAACATGTACACATATATTTTGCAATCTATGTTTATGTAAACTTCTAATTGAATTGACAATGTGGCACAATGTCTCAGTAGGTGATGTAAGAATGTCATATCTTTTTTATTTAACAAGTTTGAGCACACATTTGATCATTAAAAAAAGTAATCGAACCTCATATTGAAGAAAACGTTCATGATTGAAGTCCTGCTTCTCATATTGTTTACCATTTCTTTTTTTACATATCATGTGTCCAATCGCTGAAAAGACTTACATAAAACTATGATTTAGCGTACATCTGTGTGCCAACGGTCATAGCTCCTCCAGCCAGACTCTTTTGTCCTCAGTTCTCCATGGGCATTTTAGGGCAATGACGACATTTTTCAAGATGGCAGCTCAATTATTAGGTCAAATTGTGAAGCAAGGTGTCAATAGGGTAAAAAATGGGGAATATAGAAAAATTGAGTGGGTGTTTAGATAACTAAAGATAAAGAACCTAAAGCAGGAAGAAGTCAGTCTTTGTGTAAATACATCATGGCCTTGGGATTCTCAAAGGAAGACCAGAGGCTGTTCTGTTTAAATAGAACCTATTAGTCAAGTGGTTCAGTTCCCACAACAAACTAGTGTGAAAGTATCACAAGTTTATCATAATCTTTAATATCTTATCCACAGACCAGACACCAGCTGATAAGATAAAATCATGACACCAACTGACAAGATTAAAAATGAACAATGTGATTTTTTGTGAGGCAAGTGAAAGCTTGAGGTGTCATTACAGTCGGTCACAGACATGTTTTTTTTTTCCTTCTTTGCGTTATAGAAAACAAAAGATAAAAATGTATCCAGGCTCACTAATCATGTCACAAATCTGTGCTGCTATGGTTAAGAAATCTGCCTTGGACTAATTGTTGTAAACATCAGCAGAACATTGAATGAGGATGGAGATCTGCTTCCATTCTCTGTAGGTTCGCCCCTTTGTTTTCATCAATGGCGAAACAGAGTTGGGTATCATCCCCTTTAGTTAGATTATTTAGAATAATTTCCAGAGCTCCAACACCCATTTATAACAGAAAATGAAGAAAATAAATATTTTTATTATATGACTGTGTTTGGAGGGCGGCACGGTGGTGCAGTGGGTAGCACTCGTGCCTCACAGCAAGAAGGTCCTGGGTTCGATTCCAACACCA
>JAPQRP010000013.1:7616472-7626696 GCA_037367295.1 Apogon hyalosoma | reverse complement strand
AATGGCATCATGACCTTTGACCTTGAGCGACCTTGAAACGTCAAACCCATAGTCTCATGTTTTGAGAGGGAGATGTCTATTAAGAGCTAAAACATTTGCGCAGGGTGGTGTTTGTCGTGCCTGGCACTACTTGTTCATTCATTCATTCGTCTTCTGAACCACTTTATCCTCCAGAGGGTCGCAGGGTGCTGGAGCCTATCCCAGCATTAGACATAAATTAGTGATGATTAATCACTGTTTTCAGAGATTAAGCTGCCTTAAACTTTTTTACATTAAGCATTTTAGAATGTCCTGAAGAAGATGCAGAGAAGACAGAGACAGTGGTGGTGGTGTGGCTATGGATACAGGGGCAGTACCTCTACGGACAGTACAAGTCTCTGTGAGCCTAAGACCTGACTCCTTACTACCCTCCGGATATTTTTTTAGGTAACAGAAAAAAGTAATACAGTAGAAGTTAGAGGAACAGTGATATGTGAAGTAATGTGATTAAAATATGACCCACCATGTGTGAGTTTGGGATCATGTGGTGTCCATGGTTCTAAATTACACACTAATGTAGAGAATATGAACATTGATCTTCACTGTTAAACATAATAAAAATTAAGACTCATAATAAGACATCAAATGAAGACATTTGAAGTAGAAGGTATAAGAATAAAACAAAGATACAAAAGAATAATAGAGGGAACTGAACTTTAAAAACACTAAACCATCCATCACCGAGTGCCTAACCCTAACTGTCCATCACGCACATTCTCTCCATCACCCTGATCCTTGTCATCCTGTGGACTCTACATTATCTCCCTCCAGGTTTTGTGTTGTTTCTTCATGTTATTTTTCTGTTAATAAAACACTTTCTCTTCAGCACCGTGCCCTTTGAATCCAGTCATTCACTCTGTCTTGACAATTTGTATACAACCCCCTATAAGAATGCCACAAATGCCACATGAATGACATACTACTGCCTATTATGAACACCTTACATCCACCTGAAGAACATAGTGCAAATCTCTGTCTGTACGTCCATTTGTGTGAATGCCATAAGGGACCCCCAATAGCAACATAATATGTTCTTGCGATCCACTTGCAGCCACCACTGGAACATGGGGTTCTGGAATGGCCTCCCAGCCCACGAACATCATGTGTTCTTGGATTGTTCCTATGGCATTTGTTAGGGCACCCTATGAAAGGGGATTCCGTAGTGCGTTCATAGAAAATCTTGCACAAGATCATCCACCTGGCTGCAAACTTAGGAATGGTCTACGAACTCTACATTCTTATAAGTCTGCCTTGAGAAGGTCGTATGAAGTGGTCCATAAATCCTTTGCATGGTGTTCGTAGCTGTTCATAACGGCATTTGTGACTGAGCCATGAAGCTGCTTCACATATCATGGGTCCATTTGGAGCATCAGTTGTCCCTGGTGTGGTATGGTACAGGTATGCAAGATGCAGTCTGCACCGAAGCTGCAGGGCCAGTGTATAAGCACTGTGGCAGTTAGTACATTGTTTTATTATTATTAAACCCGAGGGTGACATTAAGCAGCTCTGCAGAACTAATTAGGTCACTGTTTGTGTTGTGCTGTAATCAGGGACATCCTAGTGGACTCCTGAAAACACTAATGGTGTTCCCCATCAATTACTTACACTGCCAGAATAAGAGATACATGCCATTGTTACCATTGTCACAGTGTGCTTGATTTAGGGCCCTATTGTTCCCTCTATGACTGTGTTGCTGTCTTTTTTTTTCTAATATGATAACAGAATTATCCAGAAAGTAACCTCCTTGACTGTCACCAAGTTTACTGGTTATATACTGACAGATCAAACATAATTGATCATTTGAAGCCTCTGTGGTGTCAAACCACTGTTATGAGGACTACAGTTTTGAAGCCTTGTGATGGTCGTCACCACCTTGTGTTTTTGGAAACATAGGTGGACATATTTGAACATGAGAATGGCGCTCAGGAAAAGCAAAAGATTATAATAAGTCAATGCTAAAGTTGTGCAAACACAGTACAGCATAACATGATTTCAGCTACTTTATCAATCTTAAAACTTAACATTTAACATACAGTGTATAATCACACTAATTAACACTAGCTGGCCTAATTATCAGGCTACTGGACAAGAGCAACTGAGTACAAATTAATTCTAACGTTCACTAATGAAGCTAGGTTATGCTAACAAGATGGGTATTGTAATTAGTAAATTTCATACCAGAATCCTCTGATGGTCTTATTAGTGTAACTTCTTAAACACAACTACAACAGAGCTGCCTGTAAGGGGAAAAAAGGGGAAATTCAATGATAAAGAGTTCAACAACCATGTTAGCTCTCAGTCAAGTCCTAAAACTCAGACACAGATCATAGCCGGTTAACCCAGGCAATGCACTGGTGTTAGTGATATTAAAAATGGCTTTGTTCCATTTAGGGTCCCCAGGAAACCATTCCAGAGAACTAGTATGAGTGCCTTTAAGTGAAGCACCTAAATGTGCGATTTTCAGTGGTCTTAGTTGCACATGTATTTTCTGTCTCATTGAGTCAAAAATGTCTGCTGTGAAAAAAAGTCCATTAGATATACACGTTTAGGCAACAATATAATTTCAGCAGATGAGTTATATAAAAATGCATTTCTAAATTTAGTTGTCACACATGACAAAAGTAAGCAAGCAAACAAGGTTTATTTATAGAGCACAATTCATACACAGGACAATTCACAGTGCTTTACAAAAATGGAAAAGATAGGTTAAAAACAACAATTACAGTTAAAACATAATCAATAAAGCATAAATAACAATCAATTAAAATAAAGTAAAAGAGAAGAGTGCAGATAGATTCCTTTCAGTTGTATGCACAATTGAACAGAGCTGTTTTCAGCCTGGACTTAAACATTATCAGAGTAGAGGCCTGTCTGACGTCATCAGGAAGACTGTTCCACAGTTTAGCTCATGGAACTGAAACGCAGCTTCACCGTGTTTAGTCCTGACTCTGGGCACCAGCAAAAGGCCTGTCTCTGAGGTTCTCAGGGTCCCAGATGGTTCATATGGGACCAATATGTCACAGATGTACTTTGATGCTAGACCATGGAGAGACTTATAGACCAGCAGAGCTGTTTTAAAGTCTATTCTCTGAGTGACAGGAAGCCAGCGCACAGACCTGAGCACAGGACTAATATGGTCGTACTTCCTGGTTCTAGTCAGGACCCGAGCAGCAGCGTTCTGGATGGACTGCAGCTGCCTTACAGCTCATTTAGAGAGTCCAGTCAGAAGGCCGTTCCAGTAGTCTAACCTTCTCGAGATAAATAGATGGATAAGTCTGTCTAAGTCTGGTTTAGACAATAAACCTTTGATTCTGGCAGTGTTTTTGAGATGGTAAAAGGATGATGAGGTTATTGATTTAATGTGGCTGTTAAAATTTAGTTCTGAGTCCATTATTACCCCTAGATTTCTAACCTGATTTTTAGCTTTTAAACTAAGAGATTCCAGATGACTGCTGACACTTTCTCTTGGTTTCTGTGGCCCAAAGACAATGACTTCAGTCTTGTCTGAGTTTAGTTGGAGAAAGTTGTTTTGCATCCACATAGTGATCTGTTGGAGGCAGTGACAGAGTGAGTCCACAGGTCCACTGGCCCAAGTAGTTATAGACAGTAGACCAACAGAGTTTTTTCCACTCTGAACAGGATTATTTGTGCTGCATATGACTCACTTTTGGAGCCAGACCCATGTTGACATTCAAGGATCTGCAGTTTTAACACTTTTGCGTTTGCTTCACTTCAGCCTCAGAGACTGAGGCTTGATTATTTGATGGCAGTTCTATATGATCTGAGACAGGTTCTCTTGTATGCCTTCAAGTGGAATCATCCAGTATCATCTGTACAAGGACAAATATGTGAACAGCTACATTCACATTGCAGCCTGCTGTCTGAAACACAAGCGTAGCCGTACTCGATCCCTCAAGAAGTAGTATGCCGGAATAAGCTGGTAATTGGCAGATAGTTGCTGACTGTTTTCCCTGTGATTCTTTTCTTTTCTATTATCCGTGTGCGTCTTATTTCATTGACTCTTTGTGGTGTTCTCTTTTAAAATGATATGACCAATTTAATGCTAGGGCTTACCTACACACATGCAAGCATTCATCAAAACCAATTCCCTCCATAATTCTCTGCAAAATGCACCATAGCTGCATCCTTGGCCCAACATTTCATAAGACAATAGTTTTTAGTTTTAAAATGGCCAGATAGGTTTTTACCCTCTAGTCCAGTATAATAATGGGCTCAGCTGGACTTTTCTCTGGGGCTGGCACAGTGCTAAAATGAAATACTGAGATAGGTCTGACTATGGTAGGCTAATTTCAGGTGAACTTTTGTTGAACTGTAAGTACCATATAATGGGGAAAAACACATTTCCATTTCTCGTCTGGCAAAGTAGGAGGAACCACTTTGTCCCTTCTGTCTCGAAAGAGTTCATCCTCCAGCTGGTCATTTTCTAGGTCTGTATGATTGTCATTGTTTTATATTAAAATTATTCAACTGATGCCCTGCAGACATCTTGTAGGACACTGCTCTGAATACAATGTACCAGAGAATACACATACAAGCCAATTCCTAGTCCACAAATAAACTAATTTGTGGAGTAATTGTCTGCATTTGGTGATCATGAGCATATAGCTAGTGGAATGCATATGAATCACACTCCACCCCAGCCAAAATCTACACTCGGCACACACATTCACCTGCTGTTTACCCCAGTCCTGCTATGGTCCCACTAAACCTCTGTTAGTGAGAGCAATACAGAATCCATCTCAGACTCTCAACTGGTCTAAAGCAATCAGTGTGATGGGATTCCACTATCTGCTGGCTTTACATATTCAATCTGTTTCTATCCTCTTTAGATAAACATAGCTTCCCACGGTCCCCAGTTGCAGTTGCACTGTGGCTTCACTGTAATGAGTCGAGGAGGGTTGAGAGAGATGGGAGAAAGACTCCATTCCTGCTCCTGCGTGGGTTGAGTCTTGTGTAGGTGTATCTGCCTGTACGAATACATTCACTTCAATGTATTTGTCATTGTCTGTGCACAGCAAGCTACAGTATGTGTGCATATTTGTGCAAATGAATGTCTATAGTATGTGCTTCTTGGAAGGTTTCACTTCCACCTTCGTTATACAGAATGGATGCATTACTTCGATAATGCAATACTGACTCCTACCCTCCACACCAACACACAGACAGACTGACTCGACTTCACAAACACACAGTTTCTCCCAGCAGTATGATCACCGCCTATGTTAGAGGTTAATGCAATTCCAGGGAGTATAGAGAAAGAATAAAATTGCTGGGATTCTCCTGCTCAGCTTATAAAAACACACACACACACACACACACACACACACACACACACACACACACACACACACGCACACACACTTGACCACACAACTCTATCCATAGCTATATGGAAATTGATTTTCCCAAAGGGGTGTCTCATTTGGTCTTTGAGCTGCTTGACCGTGATGTTCCTGCAGCTAACTCAGTTCTTTCATGTGTATTTGTGTCATACAAGGGCCACAGCAGTGAAAAGAGACTGGAATAATCTATGTAAAGCCCTGAAATATTGTACACTGAAAACCAATAGAGATAAGCCAAATATTTTCCAATATAAACAAAGTGTAATCTGCCAGTGAGGTAAACACATTTTTAACAAGCAATGAAATGTAGATATTTAAGTTTAACTAAATATTCTTAAATATGGAGTATACATATACAGTCAGGTCCATATAGATTTGGATATTGAGACTAGTTGTTCCTCAATTTTTCACTATCTCTCTGAAAGATTATTTTTTATTATTTTTTTTTAATGGCTGAAAAGCTGAAACTCCACACTGTACTGACATTTGGGCCACTTCATTTCTAATCCACTATAGTGATGTATACAGTCCAAATACATACATGGACCTTACTGTATAATCATGCTCAACTTCTTAAGTGATGTTTGAATTGGAATCAGTGTTGTTGAGGTATAAGTGTTGGACTTCTACGTTATGTTAATGCAAAATACAATCAGTCTTAAGACATGTGACGTCATTACAGATCCCATCATTACACATTTATTTGTTTGACAAATTGGAAAAAACAAGTGGAAACACCATGTGCAGGCCCAGCTCTTCCCTGTATAACCAGACAATCAGACATTGCAGTCTCTCACCCACTTAGATCATATCCACCACGCTGAATAAATCTATTATGTCAAAAACAGTCTAAAGGTCCGAGGATATTATGCAATAGAACTGGTTAAATCTAGCTCAATATTAGCAAAATTATCATATTAAGATTGCAAAGTTAGATATATTTCCTTAAAATACGATTACTTTTCTAATGAAAAATATGTCTGACAAGATTAGTTTTCTGTTTGGACAGCAGAAATTTTACTATCTTGAAATTCCTTTTTGCAGAGCGGTCCCTGTATTTCTCCCTGCATGTCCCCTGTGAAAAGACTGTAGGTGTTTTGGTAGCGTTACAGACCCAAGGGTTTGCAACTCTGTTTATAGCAAATCAGTGTCTTCCGAAGGGCTACAGGGTGTCCCAAAGAAAAAACTTTTAAGTTTCCAAAAACACCTCCACAAACAACATTTACAGCATAACACTCTGTACCTTTGGTGTTACAGTTAGCTGTTTGCTTAAATGTAGACTCTTTTTCATTTTGTCTTAATATCTTCAGAGAGGATGGAATTTAATGAACATCAGTGTTTCCATGGTGATGAGCATTGGAATAAAAGGCCTGGTTGCCATGGGGTTTGAGGCGTATATTGAGTTAAAAGCTCCCTAAATACACTGTCAACACACTCAGTGGTCTCCTGGGACATAACTGGGAGGATCTCACATGCACACAGACAGACACACAAGGCTGACTGATGCAGACGGGGATTCAACACTAAAACATAAGGGCACGTCAATCAGGAGAAAATCGGATGTAATTATAGATTTCTAAATTTATCAACATCTGATTTGCTTTAAAATCTGGTTTTCTTTTTTAAATTGCATGTCATGGTGAAAGCTGACGGGAAAGTAGGAAAGCAGATGTTCATGCCTATAAACGCTGCGTGTAGTAGCTGTTCAAATAAAATTGACAATTATTTCTTAACCTTTAATTAAGCAGAGGAACAAATGGCTTCATAAAAGGATTTGAAGGGTGACAAGATAGGCTTTGTACTTGCCCAGACATTGCAAAATAATCTTTGAAAATGTGTTGTTTTTTGACCTTCTGAATGTCTACTTTCCTTTCATGCAACACTGATGGCTACATTTTCTCAAAAGGCAGTATCACAAACAATCACTTACCCTGGGATGACATGTGAATTGGATTTGAACAACTATTTTCTCAGAAAAAAATCCAAATTCACACAGCATGTGAGGAATCACGTGAAATTGAGAATCGTGTTTTAATTATGTTAAAATTACTCTATGTATAGAGGATACAAGTACCATTTGTGGCATCCTCCATACTGCACTACACTGAAGCTTAAGGACTCTCTTTACATATATATATATATATATATATATATATATATATGTTTGTTTGTTTGTTTTTAAATGGCCTAGAGAATTTAGAATAAAGAGATCTGAAGTTCTGTCATAGTTCCTATTGTATTGGAATGTAGTGATATGAACTGAATCTATTCATACTGACAGTATGGCAGATTTATGTGACCAGACGTAGTGAGTCACTCTTCTGGCCTCCCATTGTGAAGAAAACTAACTGCTTAGACCAAAGCATCAAAAAGTGACAAGATGGAATGACAACTGCTAAGAAACAACTTTTAGAGTCAAAGAAAGTGATTCAGTGATAAAAGACACACCCACTGGACAAAGCTCCAAATATAAAAAATGGAGTTTGATGCTGAAATGTCAGTATTTCTTCTACATGGGGGAGTTTGATTATGAGGCTTATGAAGGTATAAAGTTATTATGTGACGTTATTATCTTTGCTAAGTTGCTGTTTGTTGATCCACGGTTCATATTAAATTCTGAGAGCTCTGACCTTGTTTGGACAATTCCAACACATCTTTAGTGCAGCTATTGGCAATAGAAAATGGTGGTGATTTGTGGTTTTATTATGGCTGCTTTCTGTCTAAAAACAGAGCTAAGCTAACAGAGCTATAAGGTAAACTAACATGTTGACCCATGGGAATCCACGGGTTCTAGAAGCAGTAGAGTTGATAAAATGGGGAGCAGAGCTAAGCTTACTGGTGTGATACACAGATTAGGAAGAAATATAATGGCCCTCATTGTGTTTTGTATTGAAATCAAAAGTAACAGGAAAGAATGCATTCATAGTTACCTCATATATGTCTTTCAAAGGGCTTTACATCAATACTTTATGACTTCATCACATTCGCATTAGCCTAAATGATGACTTAACTGAGCTTACTGGTGTAAAATACAGATTAGGAAGAAATAGAATGGCCCTCATTGTGTTTTGTATTGACATTGACGTGGACCACAGACTTTTACACAGGACTGAACATGACGGTTTATTGCGAGTCACTGCTGAGTCACTGTCCGAATCCGCTTAACTCCGGTCTGTCTGATCGAAGTCTGTGCAGAATGATTTGGATCATTAGCTGATGCAGCATGTGAAGATAATGAGACAATATCATTTTGACCAACTGTCAAAATAACCTACCTTAAGTTATAGTTTGAAGAAGAAAACTTGATGAAAGCATAATACAGATATGTGTAGACAATGACCTTTACACTTTATTCAGTGAGTAGCACAGTTTGTGGATAGATAGCATTGATTTGTTGATGGTTTTGGTGGCCCAAAGTGTGTTCTGGTACATGACTTCCCCCTGCTATTAACTACATCATGACCTGACAGGACTACACCAGACAGATCGAGCTTAATTTTCTTTATTTCAGAGATATTTTTTGCTATAATCGCTTTGGCAGACATCATTTAAACTAGCCTTTCTTCAGGTAATTTTAAGTAAGTGTCTTGTATTCATAACTTACTACAGAGACTACATCTACTGGCAAAGAATTCCTTGTATGTGTTTACGTACTCCGTGAATAAAGATGATTCTGTTATGATCTGATCCATGCTGAGCTCCTTTCCCTCTAACTCTCCCATTGCCTCCCCCTGGTGGCATTGGGAAGCATTTTCCATTGTGTCCTTTACAGGTGGGGCTCCCTGGAATTGGTGCACACCTGCTGGCGATCTGCAATCTACTGGGTATTTAACACCTGCCCAGACTGATGCAGATTGCCAGTTGATTCCATTCCACTCGTGAGACGCCTTCCTTCATGGCCCACGTTCTGGGAGCCCTCCAACAGGAGAAACAGCCACGACCATCTTCAAACCACCGACTCATGGACAGATAAGCTTTTTCACCTACCACTGGTATGCGTTTGTACTGCTTTTTTCTACTGCTACTGCTACGCTGGTCCATTGTTTTCGTTTATCTGGATGATATATTGATTTTCTCCCGTACCATTGAGGAGCACGTCCAACAAGTTCGTCTGGTGCTCCGCCGCTTACTGGAAAATAGGCTGTTTGTCAAAGCTGAAAAATGCCATTTCCATTCACCTACTGTCAGTTTTCTCAGCTTTATTATAGATAAAGGCAGCCTGAAACCAGATCCTTCCAAGATCAGCGCAGCCGCAGAATGGCCCACTCCTACATCCAGGAAGCAGCTCCAATGCTTCCTTGGATTTGCAAATTTCTATAGATGGTTCATTAAGAACTATAGTCAGGTTGCCTTACCCCTCACCAGACTCACTTCTACAGCGTTGGCTTTCAAATGGACCCCTGAAGCTCAAGGAGCATTCGACTGCCTCAAGTGCCTGTTCACCTCAGCCCCAGTACTAGGTCATCCAGACCCATCGCTGCAGTTCATTGTGGAGGTTGATGCTTCAGAGTCTGGAGTTGGAGCCGTCCTTTCCCAACACAATCCCTCTACAAAGATTCTCCACCCATGTGCTTTTTTTTTTTTTTTTTCCCAGACGTCTCTCAGTGGCTGAAAGTAATTATGATGTCGGCAACCATGAACTCTTGGCTATTCTTGCTCTCCAGGAGTGGCGTCACTGGTTGGAGGGGGCTCAACACCCCTTTCTAATCTGGACTGACCACAAGAACCTTGCCTATCTCAGCACAGCGAGAAGGCTAAACTCACGCCAGGCACGGTGGGCTCTGTTTTTAGGCCGGTTTGACTTCACCCTTACCTACCGCCC
>JAPQRP010000013.1:7603445-7616372 GCA_037367295.1 Apogon hyalosoma | reverse complement strand
CTGGAATTGGTGCACACCTGCTGGCGATCTGCAATCTACTGGGTATTTAACACCTGCCCAGACTGATGCAGATCGCCTGTTGATTCCATTCCACTCGTGAGACGCCTTCCTTCATGGCACACATTCTGGGAACCCTCCAACAGGAGAAACAGCCACGACCATCTTCAAACCACCAAATCATGGACAGATAAGCTTTTTCACCTTCTACTGCTACGCTGATCCATTTTGGCCACACCTGGCCACTAATGACTTCCTCTCCCCCTTCCACTACCTTTTCCTTACTGAGATTTTCAATAAACCTATTCATTCTGATTCTGTTTTTTTTTGTGTCCAAAACACTCCATTCACTGACAGATTCTGATTATATGAAAGCAGGCCTCAGTTTTCCTTGTTCATAGACTGGTTACTTGAAACAATGACAAATGGCTTGAAATCTAAGATTTCATTTCAATCCTTAGGTTCCATTGTTTTTATTCACGGAGCCTTTTCTTACAGCAGCGCTTTCATAATTTCCTCTCCTTGTGGACTAAGTCTCTTTAAACCTCAACTTGTGTGGAAGCTGAATCGGTTATCTTTTCAGTATATGTCTGGTAATAGTCTACAGCCCTGTTCATACCTGGTGTAAAAGGCCAAAGTATATTCTGGCCTAGGCCAGTTTAAACCCTGGGGTATAAACTAGCCTAGATCACTTTAACCCTGGGTATATTCCAGTCAGGGGTTTACTTTGTCCTGAGTTGTCTGATCACATGTGGACTTATCAAATGCAAGGTATGAACACTCAGGACATAGACATCTACACACTGGGAGCTGCACTGCAATTCATAGACCCACATTTTCCAGACATTCTGAACAAGAATGTGTTCCGGAATGGATTAAAAGACAGCCAAAACATATGACGTCCTCTGTGTGATATTAAAGTGCTTTAGAGGCATCTGAAAATTTCAGTTGCCTGAAAGCACAGGAACAACCAGCATAAAGAAATGCCATATCCCCAAGTCCAAAAATCTGGTTAAAAACCCATAATATTTCAAGTACTTGAAGATTTAGTCATTACTAAACCATATGTCACTTAAGAGAGCCAATAAAACAAATGGAACAAAAGTTCTTGAAAATACATTAAAAGGTGTAGTAATTGACAATGTGAACTCAGTGAGAAATGGTCAACAATATTCCACCTCAAAATCTACAGGTATTCTGCACAGTGCGACCTGCACAATGAATTAAGTTTGAATTAATATTGTGTTACTTGCAGCTGAGGAAATCACCAAGTCCTATTTGGTGACAATAAATGTAAGTCATTTAAATGAGTCTGGGATGCACTGCACATTACTGTTGCAGAAAAAAAAAAGTTTGATTTTGTATTTGACAGCTGCCATATAAGTCTTGATTAAATTAATTTCAAAATTATTCTCTAGCTCATTTGTTTTCAGTCTCCTAGTTAGACTTTTGTTCGCTCAGGATTTTCCCTTCTGTGACTTCTTGAGCAAACAGCTTTATAGTGAAAAGGCCAGGTCAATTGCCCTCTCTAATCTTTTGATTTCAAGTGAATCCACATACAGACCCTTGACTCTGCTAAACACACTAGGAAGAAAGGATCTATTTGCATATTCAATACTGTGATTTTGGATCCTGAACCTTTTTTTTTTTTTTTTTTTTTTTTTTGAGGACCCCAGGAAGACTAGCCTGGCGTTTGTGTCAGCTAATGGGGATCCTCAAAGAATAAACAAACAGCATATTCAATACTTCAGTGTTTAAAAAAAAAAAAAAAAAAAGTTGCACAGTGGTGGATCTATGGCCTTGGTCAGACTGTAAAAGCAAATTCTTGTCTAGCACAACCAGATTGATTTTCAAGTGCCATTATCAAAACAGGATGGGGGGGAAAGACCACTTCCCAAAAACATTTTGAGGCAATTTAAACCCAAACTGACCATATTTGGACAAAAAGGTGAAGCTGCAGGAACACAAGTAATGTTAATGAAACGTCCTGAAAACCATCACAGCTGAACAGTCTGTCAAGAAAAACATTGGCTTTATCCAATAAACAGAAGCTCCAAAAGGTCAAATCAAATGGTGAGTGATGCATGAATCATTTTAATCAAGGCCTGACACAGCAAAGGGAACAAATAAAGAAAACCAGTGAACAAAAATATACTTAATATTTTAAGTGAGAACTGTAGTATTAGTCAATGGTAGTCAGACATTTCTGGAGCCATCAACAGCATAAGGCACACAACAAACTTCCCCTTTTTTCTATATTATAGCTGGTGAGATGCAGCATTAAAGTACATTACAGTTGCCTATTATGTTTGTTGACTTGATTTTCCCTAGAAAAAGAAAAAAAATCACAGAAAACACACAGACTCTGAGCCTAAGGAGAGTTAGTTTTTTTTTTTGCACCTAGACTAAGTTGGTTGCAATCTGCTACTTCACTACTAGATATCACTAAATATCTCACACTGAAGATTCAACTACAAATACAGATTAAATTTATTGATCCAGGGGAAAAGTCACTTAAAAACCTAAGGGCTTTGAATTTTACACCTTGGTCCTGCTGTAGTTTATATATTCACACAGATTGATTTCCTTGTCACAAGCAAAATGAATAAGGACTCAAACAGATGCACAAAATAAACACACAAGAAAGCTATCACAAATGTCAGGTACTAAAAGATACCAAGATGTTCTACAGAATCTGTGGTGTTTGGCAGTACGCAAGTCAGCATCCTTTTCTGGCAATTCCTATCCACAATGATAGATGTATGAGGAAGGTCAAAAGTCACCATGTTATGACAAAGTACTACATTCATACTGCACACACCATAAGGGTAGCTGCAGAGCAAATGAAAGTATTTGTCTCAAAAGGAATTTTTGGAGTCCAGTTATTTTTTAAAGTACTCTACATTAATTTGGTAAATACTGTTGTGAGTCACACTTCCATGACTAAGCAAGGAAAAGGGACCTTTTTTCAAGTCTACCTTGTCACTGAGTTTGCTTTGACCTTCTGTGTTAGGTAAGAGCTAAACACTCAATTCCACACGCTGCTGCAACTGAGCATCAATGGACCAGCAGACCCAGCTCCACACCTTGGAGAAGTATACTGACGAATATAATTTTTATGCACAATTTGCAGTCATGCAATTTGAGGTCAATGGAGAAGTGACTATTGAATGTTTACATTACCCAGAAAAAAAAGAAAAAACAAGATTTAATATCCAAGCAAAAAGCCAGGTTTATGTTGTAATGGTAGTGTATTTTGATGACAAAAAATGCAAGCAGACATGCAGGTGAAAATCAGAAAAGTCTTTAATCAGTCTCAGTGGGTAGTAGTGATAACAAGAAGCCACAACTTACACAAGAACGATAAGAAGAGTTCTCTCAGATAGTGGCTGGGTTGAGATCAGTTCAGGTAAGCAAGCCAGATTCAAACCCACGTCTGCGGTGTGGCAGGCAGGAATAATACCTCTAGGCCAGAAAGGCTGGCTGTAATGAAACACTGACTGAGACTCCAACTGGAACACCGACCCACTCGGACTGGAACACAGATGTTAACAAGCGAAGCAGAGTTCGGGGAAGCCAAGGCCGGCAAACTCCACGCTGTCACAGGAAGACAGGAAACAGAATTCACAGAGGAACATCTTGGAGTCAAAGGCAGAAGGCTGTTTGATTTACAGGGCAGAGATGAGATGTAATCAGGCAAGGTTGCAACCCAGAAATGAAAGAAGAACAGAACACTGGAAAGTCAAGCGTACCACAAAGACAATCTGGCAATGAGTGAGTGAATAGGGGCAGCTTAAATGTTGGCCAGCTGATTAGGCACATCTGGGAGCAACAGGTGGAACAAATGAGGCTTATGAAGTGTGGAAAGGTGAGGGAGGGGACAGAAGCAAAGCAGACTGTGGCATCTATATTATAAAAGCCAAGTGGCCTCTGTGTGCATGTGCATCTGACTGTAGACAGGACATTGTGTAGAACATATTTTGCTTGATCTTTTCCCTGTACAGCAGGGGTGTGAACGCCTCTTTCCTCTGGATTCCTGTTCATGTTGGTGTGGAAGGAAATGAATTAGTAGACATGCTGGCTAAAAACTCTTTAAAATTACCTTTAATAGACCGAGTAGTATCAAATAGCAAATCTGAAACAAAATCCATCATAAAGAACTATGTACACAAAATTTGGCCAGAACATTGCGATATATCTGATACTGGAAGACATTTATACAATATTCAGAAAAATGTTGGATTATCCAGGACAGAGGGCAGAAACCCTAAAGAAGAAAAAGCATTTACTCGTTTAAGAATAGGCCATTTAGAACTCAACTACTCACTATGTAAAATAAGCAAACACCCTAATGGTTTATGCAATCACTGTCATAACCCAGAAACCTTTGAGCATGTTCTGATTTACTGTAAGAAGTATGAGCAAGAAAGGGATGTTTTAACTACATGGCTTAGAGAAC
The DNA here is from genome assembly GCA_037367295.1 of Apogon hyalosoma. Classification (NCBI taxonomy): domain Eukaryota; kingdom Metazoa; phylum Chordata; class Actinopteri; order Kurtiformes; family Apogonidae; genus Apogon; species Apogon hyalosoma. Next base: position 7,611,916 of record JAPQRP010000013.1, on the reverse strand, counting down.
ATAGACAGGACTTGACTCTAACAAACCTCCTAGATGCTCCTTCTTCCAAACTGTGGAAAATCATTGCTTCCTTTCTAAATGAAACAGGATTAATGAATAGATTATAGAAGGTAGCATCGGTATAATCACTTTATAACTGCTGGTCATTTTTTTCTGTTTATCTCCTGTCCACACTCCAGTCCAGTAGGTGGGTTAGGGTTAGGGTTAGCTCAGCTCCCCATTTTATCAGCTCTACTGCTTCTAGAACTCGTGGGTCATCGTGCTAGTATGTAGGAATACCTTCACAACTTTAGGAACTGTAGATGGTGAAAGATCTAAATAATTAGCAATTTTGCACTTAAAAATATTGTATTTGAACTATTATGGAAAACATGTTGTCAATTTGACATTAAAGAGTAATGTTTTGTAATTAAAAAAAAAAAAAAAAAGACCCACTCTTGTATTCCATTTATAAGGCAATAAATGGGGGAAATATCCAAGGAGCTGAATAGTTTTTATAAGCACTGTATTTTTACATTTAGGCCTATAGCTTTGATTTGGGCTGAGAGGAGACATCAGCGGAGGGAAGTGATCTGTTCTCATATTCTGACCTTTAATTCCCCCGATCCCTCCCTCCTGGAGCTTTAACAGAACACTGTTATGTATATTCAGTAAAGTTTTCAGTCCCTTTTTTGTCTGAAAAAAATGTGCAGGATCACACAGCTGTCATATATAAATTGTTTTTGCACTTGTTCATTTTTGAGTCTGCTCTCTAATCCCCAGATCCCTGCTGTACTGGAGCTGAGTCGTCCTTTTCCAGCTGTACAGTAGCTGGAGCGGTGGATGTCTTCCAGATCAGACAAAAAGGAGACACCGTCTGCCCTGGGCCACATGTAATTACTCCCACAACAAAAAGCACAAGTGAGCAAAGAGGAGGCTGCCAGGCTCGTTGGAAACAAGACAAACTGTCTCTTCCCCTGCCTCTTATCAGCCTCTTTCAGTCTCACTGCCCTCCTCAGACTTTTGTCTTTACTCCATACTGGCTCTTTCACTGCGTCTCCCTTATTTTCTCATATACAGACACATATAAATAAATCATGAACAATAACAACACAAGCTCCCCCCCGCCTCACCAGTCAGTTCACCAGAGTAGGCACATGCTAACACAAAAACCCAACAACAACAATGCTACTGGGATTCCCAGAGGCTTCACGGAGCACTATGGTTAATGGAGAGTCTTATGTAATCTGAAAGACATGAAAAAATGTCATGAGAATTCCCAGCCTGTGCTAACAAGACAACAGTGTGTATGTTTGAAATATATCTGCTTATTGTTCTAATAACACACGCAAATAACATATAAACACATGGGAAAATTGGCAAAAGTGTTCTGACATTACATCAATTTAAGTAACAATAGCTAAACAATCACATTTCCAATGAGAAGACAATGTGAATATGATCAAACCCAGACCTTTAAGGAGATACTATCTGCATGCTTTACTGTAGAAACATGGTAGAATATCAAAGATTATTGGTAAAATTATTGTGTGATATTACCAACCTTTCAGTTTAATGATGTAAGGAGTTGAAGTACGTTGTGAGAAGAATTCATATACTATTGTATTTTTTGCAACACTGGTCATATTATAAATACATATTTACTTGTGTACCTACATTAATGCAGAATGTGAATATTATGTGGCAAAACAATGATGGACATGTTGATTTCTAGCAACAACAAAACCGCATAAGAGCATGTTCTATCAAGAATCAATAACAACTAGAATATGTGAGATTGTCAGGTTCTCCCACTATGTTAGAGACCTGTGGTCTTAGTAGGAGATCAATCTCCCAATAGAAGTGCATGGTACTTTCACTTGAGGATAACTCAACTAATTAAATGAAAATCCATATATGACTTCCTATCAATGCTTAATTGTAACTTTACTGATATCGCTATCTATTTACATGTTATAGGCCATCAAAATACGGCCCATTATAAGTAAAGGTAAATGTTTAATATTTTAAAAAATGCGTAAAAAAAAAAAAATCTAAAATTTCTTTGAAGACATTTTCCCAAGGAAGCTACAAATAAAATTTGAAATGAATCTGACCAGTAGTTTCGTTGGAGATGTTTGAAGAAATTGCAAATGAAGATTAAGACGATGATGACCATGATGAAGAGGACGCCAAACACAACACCTTCACAATAACTCATGGCCATGGCTTCATTGGCCAGTGAGCTAAAACTCATAGACATATGATGAACACTGGACATGGACCAGAGGAATAGAGGGCACACAATCAAAGGGATACAGAGACATCCCAGATGAGGGTCCAGGTGATGTTGAATCCAAGAGGCAAGAACCTCTGCTTCGATAAGAGGTCAATGTGGAAGTATCTAAATGTTGTAACACCACTGATGGCCACTAAAGGCTACTCTAGAAAGCTCTGGCTCCAATTGTCTTATGCTGAACTCTCAAAAAGGGACTCATTCTGATATGGTTCATTTTATTTGGGGCCTCTGATGAGTAATCAGGTCCATTAGTACAATGTTTTCTCCATTAATTTAATCTCAGGTTGAGTGCAGGCTCTGATGACTGCTATGTTGGGGTTCGATTGAGAGGTCTGTATGTCTCTGTCCTGCCAAGTCAGACTTTCAGAGTTTTGCTTCAATCAATAAAAGTTTTTTTTTGTTTTTTTGTTTTTTACAGCTCTGCTGTAGTTGTGGATAATAGGTTCTACTAACACTGGAAAATGAGTTTGTTGAGCAATGCTTGATAAAGGTTTATCCTTTTAGCCAGGTCAGAAAGCTAATGTCTGGTATTCTCCCACCTCTGTACCTTCAGGTTCCTGTAGTTCCACCCCTTTTTCTTTAAATATTGTCACCTCTGGCTCTTAAAAGCCAACATGTTGACAGACAAATTACGATCTATTGACTTCAAAACAGAACTTCAAAACCTGCAGGAGACAAGTGTTCCAAATATCAATACTGGAAACCATTATGAATAGTTTTGTGAAAAATATTTTTGGGTAAATATTTTGCAGTTTTATATCATGTATTCATAACAAAGCAGGTAAGTAAAGGCCATTAGACTGAATAATCATAGTACCATCCAGTACACCACGTTTACCATAAATGAAGCTGCAATTATCCTCTTTCATATAATGTGACTCTCAAAGTATTTGATCTATGACCATAAAGTTGGCTACAGTCACATCCAACTGCCATTAAACCCAATAATAACTCAGACCACATAAAGAGACACTTTTACATCACTGCCCCCCCCCCACACACACACACACATTTCCCAATAAATCTAAATAAATCTTCAGTCTCCTCTTCCTCACAGTGAAATTGTTTGGGGATATGAAACACTACCTGTGACTGAGAAGCTTTTGTTTGATGGCTACTCTAAGCTATTTACTGTCAGATCCGTCTGACCCAGGACATGTTTAACAAAGCAGTAAACACTTAAACTAAACCAACATGACTCTATGATAGGATGCTGTGGTAATGAAGCAAATGTGAACCTGAGCCACAGCTGGTGTACTCCGAAACTGAGTTTCACCAAAGTTGATGATCAGTATAGAGACTCAGTCATTGCATCAGTAAGCAGTGAGATTTTGTTTTTTCTGATCCAAAATGAATCTTTCTGAGCTGTCCCAATCCTCCCAGCTCCTTGGTTCCATTTTTAACTGCTTAACAAAGGAGGATGAGAAGTTGGCTGTGCAAGAAATGCCAACTTGGGATAAAAAGTTTCATTCTCAAACCAGAGATTTCTCATGATTTTACACAGAGACCTGATATACTGCTGCATGTCAGCCTGTGTAAAACACCACATATTTCATAAAACTCTTCCATGTTAAAATAAAACCAAGCAACCAATTTTCACCTCCAAAAACGGAGTCTAGAAACACTAAAGGAATGTGTGGATAACCTGTGAAAGCTAGGAACACAGCCTGGCTGACCTGAGATGGTGTGATGTTGCACTTCTCTGAAATAGCAGCAGACGCCACTGTTGCTGAGAAATAAAGGTAATTAGCACTAGTGACTAAATGGAAAAAACAAGCATGCACACATGTCCTGTTGGTGCAAACAATACATTTCTCACCCAGGCACGTCATGTGCACACAATTAAATTAAAATCAGGAAACACTCATGGTAACAAAAAGCTCCTGCACAAACACAGAGATGCACCTTCTTCCAACAAAGCGCAGACACTTGCAAGATGTGAGGGAAGCCGTGTGTAGGCGAGGAGGGAATCAACAGCACTAAGAGTGTGATATTTAACAGCTTAGCATGCCGTCTTTCAAGGCACTTAATCACAAGGATTCCACCTATGACTCAGTAGTTAAGAAACTTCTGCCATCTACGTTACTCCCCAAGGAAAATCTGTTTTTTTTTCTTGCTGTAAACGAGCTGTCTGTGCAAAAACATACCTTTTTTATAATGTACTTAACATGCAGCAGTGCTCGACGCTGTATAAATCACTTGGGTAACACGCAGCAGATGCTATCTGCTTCCAACATCTCACATGGAAACACTGGTCTTTTCTCAGATACAGATATGAGATGTAAAGCTCACAGACTCAACAGCATTGAGCCTTTTTATTCGAAAAGAAGATTAATTGTCATATGTTTCATTCTGAGTGCTCCTTTTCCACAGATGTATTCAGGGGATGCATGAGGAACATTTTCCTCTTCATCATTCCTTTTAGAGGTTTGATGTTTGCATAAAATAAGCCATTATATGTCTGTATTTTGTATCTTAGTGAACTATATAATGTCCACAGCAAAGAACGACAATTCAACTATGAGTGAGGATCAGAGATGTTCAAATGTTGCCTAAAATGCGTTTAGTAATAATATAGTTTATGTGTGCAAACGAACTAAGGATGAAATCATTTTAAACTGCAGTACTTTAGTAGTCTGTACTGTTCATCAGTCATAACAAATCAAATCCAATTTCATTTATATAGTGTCAAATCATAACAAAAGTTATCTCTTGGCATTTTACATTTAGAGCTGGTCTAAACTGACTCTCAACAAATGGAAATATAATGAGACAAAAACAACAAAAGATGCAACAAGACCAAAATAAAGTAAGATTTTTTTTAAAAAGAAGACCAACACTGAACATTGTAATGACCCATCAGCCACCCTTTCCTTTTCAATTCAGTTCAGTTCAGTTTTATTTGTAGAGCCCTATATCACAACAAGGTTGTCTCACAGGGCTTTACAGAGTTAGTTGGATATAAACAAACAACAGTCAAATAAACAGCAGGTGAGGGCTGACCTTGAGAGCTGCCCTGCTCCTGTACCCCGGTTGCTCCCTGCTCCCCTTCCAGTGTCACTATCCCTTCTCCTCATCTGTGTTAGTTTCTACTATCTGTCCCCATTGCCATGCACTGACCCTGAAAGGTCATCACTGTTGTCCAAATTGGACACGTTACCCAGGATTTGACCTTGAGACTGAAGGTCAAGTTTGACACCCAAAGTACTTGTCAGAGAGCCTTCCAAATTGCTCCTAAATACCAAACATGAAGGAGATCGCATGAGTTTGTGTAATTACATTGACATGAATGGACAGATCCACAAAGAAGAACAGCGTGCGAAAATACCACTGTGGCCAATAGCCAAGGAATAATGGATGGAACAAGATGAAATGAAAACAGCTGTAGTGTCTGATTTTGTGATTTGGTGACAAATAAAAGTAGAAATGAAGGTATAGTAAAAGTAAAACTGTAAAGTGATGAAAGTGTGTTCTTTTGCTTAATTTTTCCAAATCAGCTCAGCATGTAGCACTTCACAGTACCTGAGCCAGAAAGTAGCACAGCTTTGATTAAAATCTTTGCTCATAAGTGAAACACTCCCAGTGTGGGAAAAGAAAAGTCTGTGGGTTGTTGCATTTTTTACTGCTGTGGCGACTCATGAGAAAGAGATTGTGTAAATCATGCTGAACTGAAAAACAACAGCCCAAGCAGCCCGTGAAGAACAGCAGGGGCTTACAGGTGATTTTTGACACCTCACTTCATAAAAAGTGAACACAGTGAATTTCCAGAACAGAACTCTTTTACAATTTTAATTTCAGATTCACTGAAGCTTCACAGCAATTGATACCCAAGGCCCCTGCCATTTTCTCATGTTTTAAATATTTCTGGTTTAATGTGATCAGAATATAGAAGGTCCTGCTGTCATTTCAGGCTCTGGACATGCAAAAAGTTGACTTCCATCTCCTTAACGCTCAACCCAGGAGGAACAGCAGCGGAGACCGAACTTGAGCAAGGACTTGGCCATCAAACCATGTCACTGTTCACTGATGAATGCCTTTTATTTCCATTCATATGCACCACCATGCGGGAAACATCATTAGACATTCATGAGAAGCACCTGTTTGACAGTCAAATGCATTCCCCTCTGTCGGTTTTGCGCGCTGCTGACGAGAACACACGACACGGAATCAGCCTTCATGTTTGCTATCAGCAGCGGTCTCATCTTTCATGCTTTGTATGCTCCTGCGCTCTGTCTTCTTCGTCACATGAAGGACCCGCGTGTCCCTGTGGAGAAAATATGAATCTGACCTTTGTTCGAGGCATGAGATGGATCCGCTATGGGAGCATGGGAGCATGGGAGCATGCGGCGGCGGCTGCGGCGGCTTTGAATTCGGCCTCCTCTGTTCACCCCATTTCTGCTTCTGAACAAGAGGGGGGGTGATGGTGGTGGTGAGGGGGGCTCATCTCTGAGACAAAAGATGGAAAGAGCAGACAATCATCTCAATTTTCTCCTTTTCTAACCACCTACCCTTCTCTCCCCTCTTGCCTCTTTCTTCTAATGCCTCTCCCTTTTCCTCTTCTAATCTTTCTCCGCAACCTTCCTCTTGTCCTTTTTTCTGTTCTCTACATTTTTCTTTTTAAACTCTGTCTGCTTCACTCTCTGTGCCCTTCTCTTTTTGCTTTCTGTCTATGTGCTCTACAGAACTGAGAGAAGATATCGAGCCTCAGTGGTAATGACAGGGGTCACTGTCTGGGATCAGTGATTTCTGCCTCAAAGCTAACTACTAAAAATGCCACGCTGCAGCCAGAAAATGGGAACAGGTGAGATGTGAGAGCTGGACATTGGAGAGTCAGACAGAGACAGAGGTGAGCAGAACAAAGACTTTGCTGTAACTCACTTTTTTAGGGGTGACAGGAGTAATATTTCAACTTGTATGGCTAGTCCCACCACTTGCAGGTCATCAAATACAGTCAATTTGCCACTTCAGCCACCCCTCAATTCTGCTAAGGGTCATCAGTTATGGCCAAAAAACACCACTTCCTGTGATTAAGTGTTCAATTACAACCCCATTCTCCTCCTTTACTCATGGCATGAGAGGAGATTTCAAACCATGCATGGATGTGTCTCTTTTATTGATAATGTCCACTTATAAAAGCCTATTGTAACTTCTGAAAGAAAAACCCAGAGGTTAATTTGTTCTCATGCTAAATGTAGATACCTAAGATGGAAATCTCCAGAGGTGCTTAAAGCTGCATTTCCTCAAATGGCCACTTGAGGTTCCAAAAGTCTGACAGTGCCAAGAGGCAAGGACCTCAGCTCCAAACTGAAGCCAATGCTTCAAAGATAATCTTTCTATAAAAATTCAGCATTTGTTTGTTTGCGTTCTAGCAGCAGGAGGTCACTATGCTGACTCTTGCACCATGTCTTACAACAATGGTGTTCAGGGACATTTCGGCCCCTAATGCAGAAGTCTTTTAAAGCTGTAATATCACTAATGACTGATGGGGTTGGCTTAAAAAACTCTGGCTCCAATAGCCTTACACTGAAAGTCTCTCTAAAAATAGTACGTCATAGTTTTTTTCCAGGACTCATTCTGGTTTCATCCATTTTATTTGTATCCTCTAATAACTGACCAGGGACTCGTTTTGGGGCTAACTAGTGAACGCAACTAAAGCACCTTTTAACCCACCTTTTAACCCAATTTGCAGGCTAATGATCATATACCAAATGCAGAAGCTAAACGAACACTAATTTCTAACAAACAATGCCTAGCAACACTTGAATTTCCCACTGTTGGAACCATTGAAATCCTGTAGTTCCCATGGAAACCTACCGCTATCTCTCCAAATCATTCACAGGATGGCCACACAGTGTATTGTTGGCAGTTTTCAGTTAGGAATCTAGAAACCTGCATTCCATTTTAGCATACAGATGAATGGCTGATCAGCAATCACTGAGTACAGTGATGAATAATAGCGCCATGCTAAACACATCTGAAAGTAAATTGAAAGGATTTAATATATTTTTTCTGTATTTTACTTTTTGCAGCATTTTAAAACATATTTTACACACTTTTCTCTCTCCAAAATTAACAAATCTGTCAGCATTATGGTTAGAATGAAAAATTATTATATTCACACACACACACACACACACACACACACACACACACACACACAAGCACACACACACACACACACACACACACACAC
>JAPQRP010000013.1:7572591-7597432 GCA_037367295.1 Apogon hyalosoma | reverse complement strand
AATGCTTGTAGCGGGCGCATCGTGACACTGAGACCGCAGGAAGCAGAGGGGCTTGAATAACCCACCAAACCTGACATATGGTACAGCCTGATTGCTAATATTACCGCACGACGCCTTTAAGTGTTTCTGTGAAATTTAGTTAAAATTTGACTTACATTTTGGGGGCAACTCGACACGTGCAAAGATCAGAGCTGGGTGCGGTAAATGGATAGGAGTAACTAACAGGAGGAAGAATGCTGGGAGTAAAATGCCAAAATAGGGTTTGATGGGGGATAGAAGAGGAATAGAGAAAGTAGGTTTACAGGAGAAAAAAGCTGCAGGAAAGAAGGAGGTGAATAAAAAGAAGCTTAACAACAGGAGGAGAAGGCAGCAGAATGACAATGCCAAAGATTGAGATGGTATTGTGTTGTGTGTTGAAAGTACAAAGGAGGAGCATTTCACCATCTGTGAAGAATCTAGTGAAGCAGCTGGAGAATAAGGAGGCTCGGAATACAACAGAGAAGTTGCTACTGCTCACATGTACATCTTGTTTTCTGATAAATTATTCACAACCTGGAAAATTAATACAACAAACAGTAAGGCTGAAGTACAAGCTGCTGGACAGAAATAGTCAGGGACTGAAAAAACATGAGTAGAGGAAGAATCTTTATGGCTACCGCATAGGGCATTATATGCATTATGATTAAAAAGGCAGAAACAAAATAGATGATGCTTCTCAGCAAAACATGTGAAATGGTATCTCAACAAAGATATAGTTTTATGATAAAAATAAATACCATGAAGCAATTTTAAAATATTAACCACAGATCATGGTAATATTAGCAGCTGACACAAACAATGTTAATGTGTAGCTTTTACAATAAAATTCTCCATGTAGACAACTCCAGTTGGGTTTTTGATGAAAAGCCTTCCATTTGTTTGAGTTCAGCCTCTCCTCTGCTCACTTACAGCCATAACAGTGTGCAGTGTCTAGTTTATGTTAACCTTCAAAATGCAGTTAGTTAATGTCAAAAACACCCAACTGCCAGCACAGCTTCCAATACGTACTTCACACAACTGATGTATTGAATGTTTGATGAGTAAGTGATTATAATTCAAGGCAAAAAGTACACCACCCAGCATAAAAAGAGGTTTAAGATTTATTTAGCTCAGCAAATATGCTGTTATCTAAAAAGTTGGAATAAAATATGCTTACTTTTTATGAAATGGTTGTGACAATGTCATTTATTCTTGATAGATAAAGTGTAACTGGGACTCAGTACGTAATCATTGCACCTAGTCAAAGGTGATTAATGATGTGTATGAATTGGAAAAAAGAGGAAAACAAAATTCTACACAATACAAAAATATACTGAAGGACCAGGTTTGAACGTCAGTGGATTTTTTTCTTCCCAGGTGACAAAGATATAGTCCAAGATGGCACTTAAGGATTCATCAGTTTCAGAGTGTGAAAGAGTGGTTCGGGGAACATGAGTTTTCATTCGTTGGACTTCACAAAGTCCAAAGCTGAACTTCATAGACAGTCTTTGAGAGGTACTGGAGAAGACTTTATGCAGTGATCTGACTCACCATTATCAACACAAGATCTGGTGACAAATCCATGCAACTCTGGATGGAAGTAAAGGCTGTGAAAGCTATAGGAGGTCCAAATAGTAGTTTTTGTGTGTTTGTTTGTTTTTTGGGCCATGCAGTGTATTTCTGATAAGGAAACATTTAGCTATTTGATTAAAATCTACCCACTAATTAATGGTGAGTTACTTCGATATCATGAAATCTGGCTCTTGTTCCCTATGACATAAGTATTTTCACCAGTAGCACTAACACAAGCCAGTGCAATCACTGACACTGGTGTTGTACCAAGATGGAGCTGATGGAAACTCCACAGTCTCTGCAGAACATCTGGTGGCCTGTTTGAACACATTAATATGAAGCACATGCTAGTCTAGGGTTCTATTAGGATGTTCCAGCCTGAAGGGCCTGTTGTCTACAGGGTGCTGAAGACACAAGTGTGTTCTTTATCATTACAATGAACATACACCGATGCAAGCCATATACTGTACAGACAGATAGGACTGCTTATACAGTGACCTTGTGTAAACCAGCGTCACTATTTCCGATGTCCTTCAAACGGAGGTAGAGCTTCATAATTATTCAGTTCTGTAAAATCAGTGAAGGGCTAGCTTTATATTTCAAGGAGAAAAAGAGAGCTGGGACAGTGGATTAGAGGTGAAACATGGATAATGTATTCATGCTTTGAGAGTTGGAGTAAGGACACGTAGACAAATTAAAAACGTAATTTTAACTGGAGCTGTGTTTATAAATCATGTTTAAACCATGTTCAGACCAAATCAGAAAATATTTTATGTACATTACATGAAGTGAGACACTAACAAATTAAACTGTCATGAGTTAAGCTTCTGTATGTATTCATGAAGTAGAGCAGTAGAGTCACGTCTGACAGAATATTAACACTGATAGATAATTAGAGCTTTAGTTCACATATTTCAGGCCCTTCCTGTCTAACATAGACACATTTTCCTGTCAAGATCGTAACACTGCCTCCCCCTGGCTTCTTCTGTAGGCACTAGGAATGATGGTTAGTCATTTCATCTGCCTCTCTTCTCACTGTGATGGAGCCATCACTCTGGAGTCAGTCTTGACTCATCAGACCACATGACGTTTTTCCATTGAAACCCAGGCCAGTCTTTATACTCCCTTTCAAACTGATGGTTATTTAAAAAGTGAGAAGCTATTCACTGCATCAGTTAGGGATAAAGAACCTGTTACAGCAGAACATATGAATCACTGCAGTGAATCCAGTCCAGCAGTAAAGCAGGTGAGTTCATAAATTCAGGGGGATTTCACTTACCCCCAGTGAGCCTCGTTGTTTAATCCTGTACTTAGGACTCAGGAGTATCGCCAAAGTCCAGCATCAGTGTCTAAAAATGTCTTAAACTGCATTCACAAATGTTTTTAAATGTCTAAGATTTAACTTAAAACCTGCATCATAAACCTTGTATCATAAAGTATCTTATGTCGACTGATTAAAGACACTGTGTTTATGGGCTGTGTACAATTATTTTGGTGCCTATTTATAGTCAATCAAAGGTGATTTCAGGAAGTGCTGGTGTGGTTAAATATGCAATTGACAGCTTTAGTTACTGAATGTTGTTCAGATTCTGTCAGACATTACTCCTCTACTTTGTAAATCCCATAACAATGATATTTTGGCTTCATTTGTCCAGAGTGCCAAGACATTTATCTTTATATTTAGTCTTTTGAATTGCACAGAGAGGAGAGAACTGCAAATGGAAGGTGGTTATTCTCTTGTGGTTTTTCCCTCCTGCAGAGAAAAAGTGCACTACTCCAACAGGCAAACACTCTGAAAAGATCGTTGTGTTTTCACTGGTTAAACTTGGTTTACGTGTGTGTGTGTGTGTGTGTGTGTGTGTGTGTGTATCTACCAAATAAAAGCAGCCACCCAGATCCGACATCATCTTGCGATCTTTTTTTTTTCAATTGACACCTTGCATTTCACACTTTTCACTTACCTCTCCATTCTTCTTTCATTCAACCTGATGCAGCACACCAAGACCAACACAAAAAAAAAGCTTTTCTGAAAAATGGCTGGGTGGATTGAAAAGTTCAGGCTCTGCTTAGTGATGCCGTACAGGTTAAATAATCACTCAACAAGCAAAACAAATACAGGAGGAGCCATATATGTTCTGAGGATGAACTCCACAGAATCTATCTAATCATTTATGCGTACAGTTCATGCATAGGGGGTACTGTGTACATTGGTGCATTCATCTGCATGCAGGGGTTCAGTACCAACCCACTGCCTGTCTTCAGTTACACAATAAACACCTACTGTTTGTCCCTGAGCATGGATGAATGCATACTGTTTGTGTGTACATTCTTGACTGTCATGCCTAATAGCCTTTTGCCTTCATCCCTGAACATAAGACACAGCATTACTTGCACATTGTACTTTATTGTTCAGCCCCTCTTTGCTGTTACACTGATAGATAAGGCTTGACCGCTGTCTAAGGCAAGGACAGAAACATACACATGAACAAACATGGCATACTGCAAGCGAACATATTGGCTGCTTCTGAATAAACTCATCCTATCCTTCAGTAAAAGATTTGATTCAGCCAGCATAGAGGATCAGGAGAAAAAAAAAAAAGACAGTTAAAAGATCATTACTGATTTGTGATCAAGACAGAAAGGTTCAAATACAGTAGGGGTCCTGAATATGAATGTGTTTCAGTTTTCTTCGATTAAAAGCTCCAGTTGTGCTTCATCAATGGTGCCTGAGAACTGTTTAGCAATAAAAACTGAAGTAATATTTGACACTTAACCCATTAACGCCTGCTCTTTTTGTGGTTACATTTGAACCAGGTTTAAATTCATATAGTTTAGATTGTATTTAATCCACATGTTGAACACAAAAGAATGTTCCCTTTCATATGTAGTCTAAGACTACATTCATACTGCAGCCATACAGTGGCCCAAGTCTGACTTTAATGCCCATATGTGACCTGTAGATACATGTTTTTTTTTGTTTTTTTTTTTAATTTTAAGTCCTATCTTTTCAAATCAGACACAGGCCACTTTCATATGTGGTCATAAATTGGATGAATAGCTGATGTTTTGCAATGCGACTTCAGTGTGAACGGTCATATCGCTTTTTATCTGACTTTGTACACATTGAAATGTGACAGACGTCACAATTCTGCACTGGAGGAGGCGAGATCTGGCAAAATTCAGATTCACAAGGGGGCTTAAAAAAGTTTGTGGAGAAAGAACAGATGGAAAAAAAACTGTTTAAGTTATGAAGTTTATTTTTCAACATATGCTCCATCTAGGTCAGTACACTTCTGAAAGCGTTGATACCAGCCTTTAAGTATATGTGTGTAAAACTGAGGCCGTGTGATTCAAACCATGTCAAAGCTATGTTCTTTTTCCATTAACTTTTTGAAGCCCCCTTGTACTTCTGTAAACACAGTGTGCAGCATGTGATGTCATGTCTTCTTCAGTGGATGTGGGTCACTTTAGGGCTGCTGTAGATGCGAGTCGACTAGGAGTGACATTTAAATAATAATAATGATGTGAAAAAACACACAAAAATCAGATTTTCAGACTTTCAGTCAAAATTGAGCATGAAGACCTACAGTGTGAACATAGTCTAATACATACATGTTGGCCTTATACTTCTTCTGTTATAACTATAACCCTAAAATGGGTCACTAGTGACCTGCTGTGTGTTATGACGTTTTAAGAAACCAGTCTAGCATAACTAAAGTTATCTGGACCACTACCAACTTCAGTTTCTGTTAGAAAAGAAAATGGTGGAAAAGATTTTTGGGTAAAGTTGCCTCTAGGTTCTGTTTAGAACTATTTTAATGAATGATATATATTATATTAACTGTACACATATCATATTCTTGTAGAAAGAAATTGGACCTATCATTGGCTCCTTGAAAAAGTGATTAAGTGCTGCAATGACAAGTCAGTTTCCAAGAAAAAGGCTAAAATATCCAGTTGCAGCCTCCAACATGTTTAAAGATTTGATGTTTTAGTTTTTCCTTTACATTTTTGATTATTGATTCATTAAAAAAATGGTAATTAAAATACAGTACATCTGAAGGAAATTATGTCTGCTATTGTCAGACATTGCTGCCTGACTTATACAGCCCTAAACAGGTTGCAACCACTGCTGTATAAATGTTTTTCAGATTTGTAAGAGGCAGTGCTACACCTACAGTTAACTATCCCCTGTATAACTGTACTGGCTTACAGTTTAAGAGCATAGAAGAGTTTTCAAAAAGCAACAGAAATCCATATTTCACTTGTACATACAATGCTAATATCAGACTGAAAAGAGAAAAAAAAATTCCTGCGGGTTAAAAGATTTATTTGAATGTTATGTTCTAATGCAACACACTCTTTCCTATATTGATGTTTTATCAGCTCAACGTTAGCCAACTCTGTAAAAGGTTCGCGAGGAAGTCTGACAGCATCCATGTGAGATTTTCCTGAAAACACTAGGGATTCTTGTGTGGACCATTTCTGTGTAAGAACAACACTTTAATTAAAAAAATGCCAGCCTTGTTTGTTCTCTTCACCCTCATCAATGGTGAACAGTATTCATTCCGCCAGCCGACCCTTTGATTCAAGTTTTCTGAAACCCCTACTAAAGAGATCACTCCTTGTTTCAACATAGTGTCTGACTACCCTTGGGTAATCCATACATATGCATGAGCTTCTGTTTTACACACACAATTGATGCTAGACAGCCCTTTTCCTCACATCTCTTAACAAGCAGCCTTTCTTCAAGTGTTTAGTCATCATTAAAACATTCATTTGCAACACAACGCTGCATTAAATCCTTCTTAGACACATTAGTTAAAACAATCCATCTTTTTTTTCTTTTGTAGTATAGCCGGCCGATGCTTGATAAAGAGGATAAACCCACTGGAATGGTGATTTCCCATTGTTTCTAAGAGACGAAAAATGCTTTTCCTCCTTTCGACTTAATGACATAAATTCATCATATATGCTGCAGCAGGTACTCTGGTACTGTACATGAAAATGATCGAAGACATTTTAAGAAAGATTTGGGTACCACTATACAATAAGAATGCCCTTATAAAGTATTTATGAATCACTTATGACCAGGTTATTATGGTCAAACTTGTAAGAAACTCTTAGAACACCTACGAAAACAATGACAAAACTGACATGTTCTTGTCAAATTCTGAGTCCATATTACATTTGCTGTTATATCTCAGATCATGTGGTTACAGAGCTACCATCCTTTTCCATCAGCAGTATTTATACCTTCTGCTTCATCTGGGATGTATTAATAACAGCTTCTACCATTTAACCACCACCATTAGCATGTTTTAATATTCAAAAGGTTAAATTTGATTTCAAATTAACTGAATGAAACAAGTATATGAATGGAGCCCTGTCTGAGCCAGACAGCTCACAGCATCAACATGCAGTCACACGTCTTTCATTAGTGCAATGTAAGTCTAGTTAGCAAGTAGTGGACAGCCAGGTTTTCTGTCTAAATCTCCAAACATCTGTGCTATCTGCTGGCCTGTGTGTATCCCTGACAATAAGTGAGCACTGATAAGAAGTAAATGATCATTTAACCTTTGTGTGCTTTTTGGTTCTTTCAGAATAACTAGCTAAACTGTAAATCGCATGCTAGCTACATGTCCAATAAATAGTTTAATGTCTAAATGTTTTCCAGCTTTGTGTTAGTAGGCTACTGTAGTTTGTGCATTATACAATAAAGATAGTTTAAGTTCGTTGAGAAACTGAGGCTAAACAGATGATAGCAGTTAGTGTGCTAGTGATTAGCATGGTAGTAGATCATGCTAAAAGCTAAGCTAACAGGGTATTTTCTAACCAAGTATAAGCTTTTTTGCAAACTAGTGCCAGTGATGCTTCATAACTCTAAGCTAGCAAAACATATTAGCATTACCTCTAGCACTACTGAATAGTGAGTGTGAAAACACTAACAAGGTTCATGGTTATTTCGTACACGTTCACTGGTACACACATTGGATTAATAAAGAGTGAAAGAATCACAGCTTGTTTGTTGGCCTTACTGACACCTGAATTTGGTTGGTGTCTTAAATGTTAATAAATTATTAATGAATTATGTTGTACTGTGTTATACTTTACAATAAGGTTCTGTTTTGCCTGTTTTAAAGGATACTCTGTAGGACCTTCTAGTAAATAGTTTATCGTGGTGACTGATAAAGATAAAGGTAGAGTAAGTTGAGCAACTATCAAGATCTGAGATTTAACATCAACCTTACCAAACAGTGAGCAAGAATCAACAACTGTTACCTTCTTTAAAGTGTTAATGGTGGAGAGTTTACAACCCAATTATAATCAATTTATAAATCATTTAAAAAGATACCCTTATTGTAATGCGGTACAATAAATTTCTACATAACAACAATGATTTATGCCTTTTTAAATATGTTCTGACCCAAATCCTTTATTAAGCTCACCGTCTGGATGATATGTTTGGTAACTGCTGCATCTCCCTCTGAGAGATATGTGATACTTTCTGCAGATTATTATCAGTAAGCTGCAATATTATAAGTAATACAAGTATGGAATGCCCATTGCCTGGTGGTCCACGCCAGAGATTGTGAATTATCCTAGTTTAAAATGGCTTGGCACAATAATGCTGACAACATGAGCTGGAAAAACAAACTTCATACTTTAAGTTACCTCTCCTTTTCCTTCCTCCCACCCCAACCCAGAGCAGTAAAGCAGCTACAAAACACTGTAGGCACTGTGACCATGATACACTTTAACTACAAAACTAAGCCAAGTAAGAAAAAGAATCCCCGTCATCTCATTGTGTTGGAGATAAGAGAGTTTAAGTCCAGGCTAGTCCGTGTGCAGTGTGAGGCTTTTTGTCTCTCAGTGAGGTAAGAGGTGCTGTGTGATTGGGTCTGTCGATATGCAGCCTTGGGAAGAGTCATTTATCCTTTAGTCATCCAGGCAACATGCAGACACATTTACATATTCTCCTGTAGAGTCCTATGCTCCTCTATCTCCACTCCTCTACTGCGGCTTTTTATCTGTAAGGCTTTGAAGGTCCATCAGACGCCGACAGTGTCATCACACAGTCTGAGTCCATGTGTCACAGTCCACAGATGCACGATGATGGCGTCCTCTGCCTTTAGGAGATGAGTAGTTCATACCATCTCTGGTTTAAAGGTCACCGCTCTGGGGTTCAGGTCTGGCCTCCTGGTTGCGGTTGCGGCCTAGTCTGGGAAAGCGGGAAGACATTTTGGAACGTGGTGTCTTGGCTCCCCCTTCATTGGCCTGGGGTGTGTCTCTGAATGAGGAAAAAAAAGGAATAGGCTGGTTTTAAATGGACATCTGCTGTAGTTTATTGCTCAAACACTTCACATACAGAGTACTGCATCTTCAAACTTTAATGCATCATTTTCTTTTCTGCCAGAGGGCTTTTCTTCCTGGAAAGCCAGACGCTTTGTCCAAACAGCAAATGGTGTATCTACCAGGAGGAAGAAAAGCACTAAGCTTCTCCTTAGTTACTGATGTTGTTTACAAAACTCTAACTTTTGTTTAACACAAGTGGTTCTCAAACTATACACTCCACATACTACTTTAGAAAACATTTCTAGTCATGTAGGCCTTTTTTTTTTTTTTTTTTGCACATTTCACCCTGGACAAAACTGTATTCTTCGAAAGAATTTTATTTATTGTTGACTGTTGTGAGCTAACACCATGTTTTATAAAATTTAGCACTCAAACACTGTTTTGGCTGCAG
The DNA here is from genome assembly GCA_037367295.1 of Apogon hyalosoma. Lineage (NCBI taxonomy): Eukaryota > Metazoa > Chordata > Actinopteri > Kurtiformes > Apogonidae > Apogon > Apogon hyalosoma. Next base: position 7,588,095 of record JAPQRP010000013.1, on the reverse strand, counting down.
ATGTAACACAGGACTGAATGGGTGGAGCAGAGTTGGACTATTCCGGTTTGTCACATTTTCTAAGAAAATAACCTAATTTGTCTGAATAGTTCAAAGATTACTGCACCGTGAAAAGCTCGTTCATTAGCTGTTAAAATGTTGCAAATACAAAATAAGTGCATTTAAATAAAAATTATTTGTTTGACAGCATCTCATCTAATAGCGAGGACAGCATAGTCCTAGTTAACGCTAGTTACATCTAAAGAAAATCTGGTGTTGGTCTCAAGCATCTTCAATGGCAGCTCACTGCTCCTAATGTGCTAAATGCTAATGCTAATTCTAGGTAATGTGTGTGTTAGGGTGGGAAAAAATATAAAGACTGAATTTCAAAATGACAATAATAAAGCAAGTTAAATTTAACCATTATCTTTTTTTTTTACTTTTAAACAAACATGTTCTCTCAGATTTCCACAAAAATCATCAAGATCAACAAAGCTGACTTTCCACAATCCAGAAAAAAGCAAAAACTGCAAGCTAGACAATGAATGACGGTGACTGAGCAATTGACACTTGCAACAACATAGTGGGGATTTGAAGAAGTGAGGTGTAATTTTCTGTTACATTCTCAAACAGAAAATAATGCACCCTCACCTTCATAAAACCTTAGTAAACCTCTCCAACACTGCTCACAGGTCACTTAACATTTTACTTTTACGGAACTACTAAGTTACATTATCCTAAAGTAATGAATATACTGTAGTTACAGTACTTATTACATTAACTAGTCATCTGTGAAAAAAAAAACAGTAAAGCGTTGTTGCTCAATCACAGTGGGAGAGACAAGTTTATTTGGTAGCTAATAAAAAGATAATTTTCCATCGTTGCTATGGCTCCTTGAAGGTCAGGGTTTCTTTTCCTGCCCTCATCACAGGAAGTAATCAACTGTGACACAAAAGATCAAATTATGAGTCATGCGAGTAGACCTCATGATGATGTTCAACCTTCCTACTCCCTGGGAAGGAAATCACTGTGGCCATGTGACAACTTCATTGCGGTAGTTACCGTGGAGACAGTCTTCATAACATGTGACCTCCTGATCCCTGACTCTTATCTGATAACTATGAGGATGAATGAGAGGTGCTTCTCAAAGAAAGGAAATGGAAAGAAGAGAGAGAGGAGGTACTTTCTGCCCTTATAGTTATCTGAAGTACCGTGTGTTCCCCTGTTCCTCTAAAGCATTTCATCCACAAGACCTCTCACCTGCTGCTTGTGCTATATAAGTACTTCTGTAATTGCAGTGGTTCAAATGCTTGGTGCTGTTTCAAGAAAAGGTTTTTTTCAATAAATATTAAAAACAATTCAAATGTGGAGGGAATTTTTGCTGCTGATGTCAGTGGCGGCTGATACAATTATTTTTTTGATGGGGTGCAGTATCCAAGTCAGTTTTCAGCTGCACTATAACCACCTACCATCACTAGGATACATGTACATGCTCTACTATTTTAAAATATTAAATAAAAATACACAGTATGTGTTTTCAGTCAAGTATTTTTATAAATAAATTTCACCCATCTATTCTTCAAACGCACATTTTTCTATGACTCGACTGTTAATGTCAGGCATGTCCCTGACAAGTGTCTTGTCCACCGATAGTATGGACAATGCATTTAGACCAGGGTTGAAGGTAGTGCAGGTAGATTGCATTAGCATTAAAAAAATAGGAAATCAACGTAAGGGCTAAAACCTATCAGTGATACCACTCGTGCTGGCAGTCAGTCTCCCAACCTGCCACATTGCAGACAGTTGTGTTAAAGACTGAGCTATCCAGCAGCTCAGTCTTGGCCCAGTAGTATTACTTATGGACCTATTCGCTGATTCCATTACTCATGTGGGTGGTGCTTGGGTGCAATTGTTTGTGCCCAGAGGCTCCCCTAGCTCTTGTATTGGATGGGGGATCTACTGTGGACAAGCCATTTATAACAAGAGTATATTATGGTATATGGAGAGCCTTGGGAGCAGACTTTTGCATCCCAAATAGAAAAACACATGACTTGATTGTTCATTAAATGACCGAAATCATTCTAAAACTACACTTGAATGCAGAGTAAATACGATACTCACAGGATGTATCATGTATAACTCATTCATTTAAATCTTAATGTTTTTGTAAAATTATTTTAGGTGATTCTTATGGTCTTCTTCTTCATGTGAGACAGGAAGGGCAGCAGCCTAGCACCCTCTATTGACAAGCTGCCACTGGCTGATGCTCAGTAGTAAAGACATGCTGGCCTCTTTACTGACATCTGCCAGCTGATCATCAGCTGTGATTGAGATTATCTGGGGCATCCGGGTGGCCCTCTGTTACAGCTTGATTCCCAGCTGAATAACAAATGCTAAAAATAAATGCACTCATGGTGAGGTGCTTCGGTCCAAAGTGTCACCATGAGCCATATGCTTGTATGATATGCAGCGGGGATCCAAAGAAGCACCACTGAGAGCTCAACTGCTTTATGAAAATAAGAAGAGACAGTCAGAACACGCCCTGTAAGCAGAGTGTATATGTAAACTTTAAGGATCACGTCTTTGTTCACTCTTTGCATTTGTCTTAACAAGTGCCTATTGTGTCTTTATGAGCCACCAATGAAACGAAGACTTGTTGTAAAACAATACATATTGCAACCTGAATTAGCCTCCCCCACAGTTAACTGAATAAAAATTAATATTGCACACCTCCTTTCAAATGCTTGTATATGAGTTGGAATTAAAGTAGACACATAATAGCTTGTTAAGTAGAACAGTATTAGAGCTAACTGTATAGGATCCATATTTATTGTAATTGAGAATCAGTTCTCTACTAATATACCTGGTTCAATAAAGGTTAAATTAAATAAAATTCAGGACAACCTGTTGGCTGTCTCGTGCTAGATTCAGCTACAGGGATATTTTACACTGTTCTGATGATCACTGTGTCAGATTAGGCTATTCTACTTTAGGCTACTACTTCCAATACTACTACTACTACTTTAATTATTGTTTTACTCTGTCTACAGACAATAATGGTAGAGGAAACTTGCTTGTGAACTGTAGTTCTGAAGTTTAGATTTTGGAATTTTGCGTCTCGCTACCTTGTTTTCTTTTTTTGTTTTTTGGGGGGAAACGAGTGGAATGTCCTCAGTTGGATAAATGGAGCTGGGGAAGACTGAGGGCTAAAACCCAGCAAGCTAATGCTAACTTACTGAAAACACAGACAATACTGAATAACAGGGTCATATCAAAATTACCACTGGGTAATTTCAGCTACTTGATACATGTTAATGACTCGACTTCTTCCAGGAGTGTCCTTTATGTCCTCACAGGTTTTCCCTGGCTCATCTCTGGACCTGCTACTGTGGTCCTGCTTCTCTGCTGCCACCATCATTATTACTCATTTACCTCTCTCTTTAACCACAGCTGGTCAAGGCAGACAACCGTCCTATAGAGCCAGGGTCTGCTCCAGGTTTCTGCGTGTTAAAGGAAGTTTTTCCTCATTGATATCGCCAAGGGTTTGCTCCTGGAGGATTCTGTCTGTGTCTGTGCACTGGCTTAAGAGTCTGATCTTGACAGGCTCGAAATGTAAAGTGTCATGAGATAAGTTTTGTTAGGATGTGGCACTTCATAAATGCAATTTGATTGATTAATTGACTGACTGATAATTGTTAACACATCAATGACATAAACACACAAACCATCATAAATCATGCAAGCTAGCGTAGGAGGGTAACTCATAGACCAATGATTTTATTACTAAAGAAAGACACAAGATTTCAGTCTTGGTATAAACAGTATGAAGCACTATTTTACAGTAAGAGTACACTCATGCTTGATTAATACGTAATTTATCATCAGGTCCTTAATTAGATTGTAAACACTCATCATTAATCATTAATATGCTCTTACTATATGTGGCAATAAACAGCATCAAAGCATAGTTAGACAAATGCCATCAGCTCTATTCACTAGCTCTATGTAAGTTCAGTTAGTAAGAAGTAGTTCAGTCAATGAGTTTATGACTGAAGACGTAACATTCGAGACTTTAGGTGTAAATATGTTGCAACCATTGAGTCTATGATGGGAGAGCAAAGTCTGTTTTATTTGAACAGAGTCCTATGGATGAAGTGGCTCAGTTCACTGAATTAAACTATTTAGTTAAAACTGTTCATCGGGAAAGCGTTTGGTGATGCCAGGGAACTGATGCAATTGACTCACAGTGACACATGTGATTGACACTTAAGCAAAATAAATGCAGGGTAGTCATCAACAGTTAAAACTATCCAGATTGGAGTCTTTATTCTATGTCTGTTACAGACCCTATAATCCAATGTAAAATAATGATAGCATTAGCTAAGTCACGCTAACACGCTGTGTGTTGTATTAAAGTATTAATAAACTCCATGACAGGATTCTCTGTCAGGGTAACTTTCCAGCCACAACTAGAGGAATCTCCATACAGTCACAAAGGTGGAAATTAGCTATCCAGACTACACTTTCTGTAAACTTGGACATGTTAAAAAAAAAAAACAGGTAGATATGGGTTCATTCTCCTGTTGGTGCCCCCTGTTATGGTACTGATGACAGTCTGGAGTGGGTCACCGAATGCCTTCCAATGGCAGCTCACTGCTCCTAATGTGAGATAAGTACTAATAGTAATTGCTAAAGCTGGTGCTCTGTACTGAGTGTGTATTAGGATGAGTAAAATGCAGAGACTGAATTTACTGATGGAGATAATAAAATGAGTTAACGTTTAACCTTTAATGTTAACATGACTGGTTGACACAATGGAGTCGCAGCATTTGAGACTCCTGCATTGGCTTCACTTTTCAGCCCCTCACTCTTCCCCAGCACCCTAATATTCCTCATATGGGGAATCCACCAGTATCAAAAACTGTGCAGCTGTCACTGGAGTATGAAAAATGCATGGCTGCAAAGTGTCTGTGCCATACCCATCAAGATCAAACAGCTCTGGGCGATCGTCGTGATCAGCCAATCTAAGGACGACCTGAACTTTGTTAATAAGATGGACATTATTCATTTTTCCTCTGGCTGAAAATGTACATTTAGCAGCGGCTCGAGTGCCACTTATTCCAGTATCTCTATTGCACCAGGCAGGTTCAATCAAGTGCAGCCACCCAATCTGAATTTGATCACGGCTGGCCAAACAGCGCTGCGATGGAAGGGAGGGGGATGTGCAATACTGATACTAAATTGGGGGCAGCGTGCAGAGCCGAAACTGCAAGCCTTCTCATTTATTCATCTCAAACTGGGTAAAGCAGCTAAATGTGCTAAATTAATTAGGAATATAGATTTTTTTTTCCAACTCCCAGCATGTGCTTGTCCCCCATTTAGACATGATATTGACTTGTGTGGGATAATAACTTTCCCAGACAGTGCTGGAATATTAATAATGTGACTGCAGTGAAGCCTAATTAGACCAAACAGGTACACAAAACGAAGCAGGACACAAACCTAACTGATTGCCTACCAGTAAAAGGTGGGGTGTGATGAATAGTACAGAATGGCTAATAAACAATTCTCTCTGCATTTCCTGTCTTCAGCAACACACACTCAACACACAAACACAAACCCTAATTGTTTATAAAGCCACCAAACTCAAAAGGTTATATCCTCATTCCCCTGTTAAGTTGTCAAATACTGCTCCTGACATGGGGAAAAAAAGAGAAAAGATCTTGTTTTTATATGCAGGTTATCAAGGCGAGAGCCCAGGCTGAGATTGTGTACTTAGTGTTCTGAGTAAACCATAAAAGTGTCGAGGTCGAGCTGCATACTAAGTGGTGGCAAATCTAGGGAGAGGTGTGACCACGTTGCTGTTCCAGACAAGTGAGGAAAATTGCAAGCATGCGAGTCCAAAGAAGTGAGTGTGGAGAAGGACAAAGAGATCTGTACACATCATTGTGTTGGCTGTCACGCACAAGCACACAAACATGTACACTACGGTTGGGACTCATTACAACCAAATACTGCCATAAATGCTGGGTATAAAAAAAGGAGGTATGAAAAACAATGATTAGGATTACACCAGGTATATTGACAGAGCTAAGGCCCCGCTCAGGTACATGCTGGTTTATTACTCTTGGGAGCAGTTACTTAATACTATGAAAATCTAAAATGTCATCCACTCTTGTCTTCATATTTCTCTATAATCAAATAGCTACACCTTGTGTCAGTGCTGTTGTCAAACTAATGCTAAGCTCAATCAAAGCAGTGGGATTCCCTCCAAGTTTTTGCTGCCAACTCTCATTAGTCTGAGTGACTAATTATTACAAAACACAACCAGAGGATCAGGTCGTGATATCAGTACTGTAGATTTTGACTGATACTTCCAGTTGATATTCAAAAGAGATGACAAAGAAGTGCACTTTTTCTTTTTGGCTTTGTAAATGGAATAACTCAACACGATGATCCACTCTTTATTACCTTCTTTTTAGGGAGGTCCTCAGGTGAACTTAGTCCCTATTAGTCATCTTTTTAAAAATTTTGTCCTCCATAGCCGTTGGCATCTGAACACCCCAGCTTTCTTTTCATACATAGACTGTTGTTTTCCCTCCATCCATATGGTGGCCACAGCTCAGGAGGTAGAGCGGGTTGTCTAGTAATGGAAGGGTTGGTGGTTCAAATCCCACTCTGTCCTGTAATCTTTGGTGGTGGTCGGAGGGGCTGTAGGCACACATTCTCAGCCATGCCTCTGTCTGCCTGTCCCAGGGCAGCTGTGGCTACAGGTGTAGCAAATGAATAGTGGGCCAATAATGTACAGTGCTTTGAGTGCCCAAAAGAGCCCTTTAGAGATCTAATCCATTATTATACATTTTAAGCACTTTCAGTCAATCACTACATGTACTTGCACACTAACATATAGAATTAAGATTACTCTGAACCAGATATGTTCAGATATTCAGTTTTGGTACAAAGCTCAATTAGTCTAAATCTAGAATATTCACATATATGCCAAAATTAGTTTTGGAGCAGTCTTTCAACATTCTTGCTTCCATTATTAAGATTAGGTACAGAACTCAATTTACACAGGGAGCCACCTAAGCAAAATGAATGTAAAATCAACAAGGAGAGCTTCAACGCTAACTCCAAACTAGCTGTAGTTGTTCCCGTCATTGCCTTTGACAAGTTTTGTTTCCAAAAGAGCCATTAGTAACATGAAAGAAAATTATCGTTAGAGTGTTCAGAAAGAGAAATTTTGATGTTATGCCAAAATAATAATACAAAAGAGATTGTATTATTTTGCAGAGATACTGCATTTCCTCAAATAGTGATCTGTGCCTTTATTTATTTCAACTGCAGGAGGTAGAAGGCTTTTATGTGAAGAAGGCTTGAATTAGAGGCAGGCCTTTATTTCTAATATCTTAAATAAAAATTGCTGTAACTAGTGTGAAACCCTATTTTGATCTGCTACCATTCGCAATGTCACAAACACTGCAATGTGCTTTTCCACACATGCGATTCACTGACATTTAAAAATAAATGCCCTGTCAGTGAATGGGATGTATCCATAACTTAACAGCTTTAATTGTGTTCTTTTCATCTTCCTCTAGCTCCTCTAAGTTTCTATGAATAATAAGAAAAGTAAGACACACATCTGTAGTGACTGAAATCAGATAATACATGTCAGATGAGTGATCTACAACAGAATGGTCCTGGTTTTTATTTGAGGAACTGTGATATGTGCTGAACTTTAGGTCTGCAATAATTACTGTCCCTATAGTGAGTAGTAAGCCACAGTAGCCTTGAATTTGCCAGTCTGCCCCAGAGCTTCAGTCTGATAAACAGGAAGTAACGGACTGCATTGATATTAACAGCTTTTCCTTCATATAAAAGGATAGGTAGACAACTGTAAACACAAGAGTAAACACTAAATGCCACTTTGACATTTTTCAAAAATTAACCATTATTACAATCATCACAGGTTGCTGTAAGAAATGTTTAGTCAAAGAAAAGATCTCAATGAAAGTATAAGTTACTATTTTACTATTAGATATGAAGAATGAATCATGAATGTCACGTATAAGAAGCTACGTTTGAAATGGAGCTTTTTCTGTGCATGCAGGGTGGAAGATTTTGCACATATTCAAGGTTTTCTAAATCTCGGTTACATAATCTAGCAAGGTTTTCATTTCAGATCAAGCAGCAACCTGACTTTCTGAGTACTCCTCCCTTTCTCATTAGACTAGTGACCTGACTAATCAGGTCTTCATCCCTCACTAAAGATGTCAGACCAGTGCAGACTTTAATCATCACTGCGCAGGCAGTTAAGCATTGAGCTAAGACAGCAATGCCACACTACACCAATACACACTACGACAGTGACAGCAGCGACAGCAGCAGCAGCAGCAGCAGCAGCACACAATTAGTCCAATGGGGCAACAAACTAGATTCATACACAAGCTTGCAATATTATGGTCTGTTGATTTGTTGTCAGATGCAACTGCTGTGAGGTTTTCACTGTCTCTACAGATCCCAACAAACTGAGACACACCTGCATATGCAGCAGAAAATCCTTAGCTGTCACCAAATGGAGAAATGTTTGCAACCTCATACAACATGTTCGATAAATGGCTCTAAGCTGGTCTCACCTTGGGACCCACATTTTCCACTGCTAATTAAGTTGTACCCCACCTTTACAGAGCTCAATCCAGAAATATAATCTATTTGAATTTATTTTTCAGAAATAAGTTGGTGAGTGTGAACGCTTTTCTTCAAAAACTGGCAAAAACATCAAATGACAATATTTTGATGTAAAAATACTTTTTTTTAAATTTAAGATCAGATTCTAAGTTTGTGTGATTGTCCAGCCCTATATCACATACTTTGAGTACATTTTTGTCCTCACTGTACATTCGTCCATCTTTGCCATTTTACCTTTTATTTCCATTACTCTTGCTTGTCTGTCAAGCCTGCCTGTCAAAATGTGAAAATCTGACAAAAGGCAGCTAGACTCTTAAGCCTCTCATTCTGTGACCCATTCAGAATGAGTCCACAACTAAGTTTTTGGTCAGAGCCACTAGTTCAGATTCAGATGACCTTTACTGATTCCAGAGGGAAATTCATTTGTTCTTCAGCTGAAGGACAGAAAGAAAAGAAAAATGAAACTAAAATTACAACAAATTATCATTCAGTTATTCATACAACAGTCACGTCATCAACAGAAATACTAGTGTATCAGGAAAGCTGATGTTAGATGGCACGGAACACAAGATACTGCATAGACATGATATTGTTTCTCTGATGCATCTTCTCAATGTTAATGCAAGCCTTTTCTGAGGCCAGCATTTACATCAAAACATGAGGTGTAAGTCAGGACAAAAACTGTTTGACCAGAATCTAGTGATGTTCAACCGTCAGCTTAAGCAGAACCTATGAAACCACTGGCTAGTTTCACTGCAAAACTCCACAGACTAAACACTAAATGTTACACCAAATATAATGCCAACATAATATTTCTCTTCAAAAAGATGTAAGCCTCTTCTAGTTTATTCATTTGTTCCATAATTGTTAATGGTTTACTGAATAGCCTTCCTATTGTTTTCTTATTGTTTTCACCATTACTGTTTGTTATGTTTCAGGTTAGGCCTCATCTTCAGTATGCCTCAAAATGGAGCAAAGGATATGACAATGCTGAGTTACAGTTGGAAAAATAGGGTTTTGTATCACAGCAGCACACTTTCATACACACACACATCACTTGAATAACCACAAGAAACATCAACTTCCAATAAAAACGATCCTTTTTTTTTTAAAATGATTCAGAAGTCTCAAGACAAAGCACAAACATCTGCAGCATTGCCTGCACTACCTACCTTACCTTCCACTTTTTCTTTCATGTAAGTGTGAAAGGAAAAGTAGTTGGTAGTCTCTGGGTGTCTTGGCTCGATGACACTAATATTTCAAGTCACACAGACAATAGAAAGGTTTCTATTTCAGTTCAGAGATATGAGACAGAGTGATATGATTTTAAGCCAGTTCTGACAGACCAAATAATGAGCAGTGTGTGCTTTGGAGCTTTACATAGATTCATGTGTCCACTCTTATTCCATTGGACAACTGCCTCTTCACACTTGTCAGTTTGAAGTCCTTTCTGCATCCTTACGATACTTTTGGTTTTGCTGATGCTCTGAGGGTATGGTGGGGGGTTAGCTGTTGGGGTCAAACCTTGATTGTTTTCACAAATACCCCAAATCTTTCAGGTTTTTAGAATAACTTCCTTTTATATTTTGACCCTATTTTCTCTGACTGCACTGGCAACTGCACGTTAAAAAATTATCTCCACATGTTTAAACTATTCCACTGAAACAGGCACAGAATTATGATAACATTCAGAATTTCTATAAAATAAACAACAAATATTTCAGCCAGGCCAGGCTTGATACCCCTCTCCACTACCTAAACCTTCCAGAAACCAAGAGGGACACCCTGAAGTGGGCTAAAAGGAGACTTTCTGTGTTGCCTTTGGATCTTCTAATGAAATAAATTAAATGAAATACTATAACCTGGAAACAAGCAATACCATTTCACAGGTGTGACTTTATTGTGTAACACTATGCTGTGACATATGAAAATATTTTTTTCCTCAATTTAAACATCATATAGTCATTAAGTTACTGTCTTGATCTTTGTGTGGGCATGGTCCTTTCTGTGTGGAGTTTGCATCTTCTCCTTGTGTCTGTGAGGGTTCTCTCTTGGTACAAAGACCTGCACTGTAATAGGTTAAGTGGTCAAGTCAACTTTATTTATACAGCACTTAAAAAACAACATAGTTGGCCAAAGTGCTGTAAACAGACATAAAAACAAATAAAACGCATAAAATAATGAATAAAAACAATAAGTAATTACATTAAGACAATAAAAGCCAACCCCTCACACTGAGTTCAAAGCCAAAGAGAAAAAAATATGTTTTAAGAGAGGATTTGAAAACAGAAACTGAGTCAGCTTGCCTGATGTGTAAAAGTAGTTCATTCTACAGTTCGGGGGCAGCAACTGAAAAAGCCCTGTCACCTTTCAGCTTCCTCTGTGTCTTTGGGACGACTAATAGTGACTGATCTGCCAATCTGAGAAACCACCCACAGATGTGAATGTGAAAGTGCATGGTTCTTCGTTGATATCCTGTGATGAACTGGCTACACGTCCAGGGCAAACCGCACTTTTGCCCAAGTCATTGTCCTGGTACTGTTTTTTTTTTTTTTTCAGTTTTACAAAACAATAGGCGTTTCTCATTATGAAATTCACAGAGTATGGTCTTGCGAACTTGGTGAGTACGATCTTGGTAAGAATAGCTCTCAAGAATGGACTCTCTGTAACTGGAACAGTAGCATACTTGTGAACTTTCCTCCCTGGCTCTGCTGTATGTGTGTGTGTGTGTGTGTGTGTGTGTGTGTGTATATATATGTGTGTGTGTGTGTGTGTGTGTGTGTGTGTGTGTGTAAATTCTTCAAAACTGGATAAACACAATTCATTGAATCTCAAATCATTATAATAAGGATGTATTTTCTCACTATTCTGCCTCTCGTGCAGTCCAACATTGTATCACATCATCTCGTGACAGTCATCTACTCAATAAAACCTTTCTGGAATAAATTACACAGAAAAGTGATAGTAGCACGAAATGCATCTTGGGGTATTTGCCAGCCATGTCCACATGAGTCACCAACCAATGCATGCTTGGTTTAAACTAGGAGACAAGAACAACATCTGGGAATTCCATCTGATCTTGTTTAGTGCAAACTTTTAAATGGAACAGTACTTGGGTTTCGACTGATGACGTTTCATGAGATCGCAAGAACAGAACAGACAAGAACGCAAAGTGAGAAACGCCTTATGTGTGACTGTCACACTTCAGTTCTGTACAGATCTGCTGATACACTGGCTACACATTTTCATATATAATGTGTAACTTGATAAATTAGTTAAATGTGAATATTTTAACAGAAATATAAATATGAATCCTGGGAGAAATGTCATCGCTTAACTTGGCAGTTGTAATTATCTGAGAAAATTATTTATTTCCAAAATTTTGAGCACAGTTACGCCTCTGTCACAAATGCCGTTACGAATGGCTACGAATACCACGCGAACAATTTATGGACCATTTCGTACGACCTTCTCAAGGCTGCTGTATAAGAACCTAGAGTTCATGGACCATTCTTAAGTTCGTAGCCAGGTGAATGATCTTGTCCAAAATTTTCTACGAACGCAGTACGAAACCCCTTTCGCACAGCGCACTAATGAATGCCTTATGAACAATGCACAACGTTTGTGGATCAGGAGGCCTTTCCAGAACCCACATGTTCCTGCGGTGGCCGCAAGTAGATCTCAAGAACACCTTATGATGTTAGTGGGAGTCCCTTATGGCGTTCACATGACCAGACACACAGAGAGAGATTTGCACGGCTTTCTTAAGGTGGACATAAGGTGTAGTGCAGCAGTAGTGTGGCAGTAGTGTGACATTCATGCGGCATTCGTGGCGTTCTTAGAGAGGTCAAATACAAACTGTGAAGACGGAGTGAATGACTGGACTCAGACGCACAGTGCGGAACATATAAGAATAAAGTGTTTTATTAACAGCATAATAAGCTTGAAAAAACCGAACCTGCAGAGATAATGCACAGTCCACAGCACCTGGGTGACGAGGATCAGGGTGATGGAGAGAATGTGCGTGACGGACGGTTAGTGTTTTTAATGTTCACTTCCCTCTATTATTCTTGTGTGTCTTTGTTTCATTCTTAAACCTAACTTTCTATTTCAAATTTCTTAATATGATGTCTTATTATGACTCCTAATTTCTAACAGTTTGGGTCAGTTTTCTCTGAATACATTACAGGAATGCGGTTTCGGCACCACAGACAGCACACAATCCCAAAGTTGTAAAAGGGTTAATGTAAAAACAGGTTAACACAGTTTAATGCCTGAAAAGAGCATCAATCATCACCAAATTATGGAGGACATCTCTAATGCTGGGATAGGCTCCAGCACCTCCGCGACCGTCTGGAGGATAAAGCAGTTCAGAAAATGAATGAATGAACAAATGAAAAAAAAAACACCACTCTCAGATTAAACTATGTTCAGTTTTTTTGCAGAGGTGAAAGTGGACATGACTACAGGTGTCCACATGAACTTTGGTGATGACTGATCATTGTTCTGGGGCATTAAACTACATTAAGCTGTTTCTTTTATGTTAACCACTTTAGAATGTCCCTCTTCTTCTGCTGCTGTCGGACTGAAACAGCCACTGGATCTTCCTTTTCTTCATCTTGTAGCTGTAGAAGTTTCAGTCTTGTGGGCATTATTACCATCTTGAATGCAATGATCATGACATGATGGAGTACACTGTTTATATACCGATCTAAATATTCTGAAACATTGTAAGATCTTCCTACCAATGACTTGAGAACACCGTGAGTTTCACATAGGGCTGACGTACCTTCACCTTACGACAAAATGATTCGTGAAGTGGCCGTACGTCTGATGTAGGAAGGTCTCAAGGCACCCTTACAGAGACTGTACGGTGTTTGTACGACACAAAATCGTGCCATTTTCTCACGGAGGCCTCAAGTTGCTCTTGCGGCAGCCGTACGGACTTCATAAGACGACCGTAAGGAAATACTGCTCCAACCATGAATGTCTATGAACTCCACAACTCGTTCAAACCAGGATATTCGTACGAACCCATCATTCATAAGAAGCTTTGTGACTGAGGCTTTAAATCATAAAGCTGCTATATATAGGTATGAAATTCTACTGGCGGAACATGGACTTGGATTGCCTCAGTTTAGACTTATGCATTCATTTTTACAACATGTAGCTGTCTCTGTTGTTTAAAACCATATTAAAAGAGTGTATCTGCATTAATTTAGCCCTTTCATAGAGTTATTGTAGCTATTAGTTTCATTCACACTGCCAGAATACAAATTTAAATTTCTGAAATTTTTGTCTTTCTATGTCATGTTTAATGTTGATACATCAGGAGAAAATGATTTCAACTTGCTCTTTAACCAGTTTGCATCGTGTATCAAATAATGTTCCAGCCAGGCTATTTACACAGCCACATGTGGAACTTCAAAAAAGGGATGACAAATCAAAAACATACCTGAGCGTAATGTCTCCATCATCGGAAATGCAGACAGTAAATACTTGACAACAGCTGCTATTTGACCTGTGAATTAATGGTGATTATACTTTTTTTACACTGGAGACAAAAGCCAGATATTAGTGGGTTTTTGTCAAAGGGAAAACAACAGAGGTGTGTTTTATAATATTAACACGAAAAGGCGGATTATTGTGTGTTTTTTAAAGTATAACTCATGAACACGTTTCTGTTTAAGACTGTCTTCCATTTTGATGGAAGAAGGACAAGCCTTGCTCGTGTGTGCATATGGGTTACCATAGTTACCAAATGGTCTCAGAAAATTATATATATCACTTAGGAGATTACTTTATTGACAGTTCCTGTGATTTGCACATGGATTTAGTGGAGTCTGAAGGGAACCAGACAGAGACACATCCAGCTCAGATGCCAAATGTTAAGACGGTCATGTCTGTAGACACAGTGCAATGAGCAAGGACACAGAGTGATGAATATGTTGTTGTTGTTGTGTCTTTAGTCTGATGACTCAAGGCAGAAATGACATTTCAGAGCAACAGTGTGACAGGACAACGCTAGCTGACTGATCATAGTAAGTGGAAACCGATGTGAATATTGACAGGAAATGAGTGGAGCATCTCATTTTCAGACGGAGCCTCATAGGCAGGTGGGCAGCTGAGGCATCATGCACTTGCTAGTCTGTGTAGGTGTGAGAGAACGTATACACTGGATGTGTGAGTATGTGTATGACTGTAAAACACAGGAAAATGCAAGTTTGTTTACAAGGGATTTGGCATTTTCGGTGACATTAATCCTTCCTGTTTGTAACCTGTAAATGTTACAGCTACAGCAGAAGTGGAAGCTAATTCTTTCTACAGTGTTGTAGATTAAATTATGATACATACAAACTCCTTGGATTAGCAAAAAGTGTTTTTTTTTAGCTGTGTAAGTAAGCAATTACATTTTTTGTTAAAGTTGTTAAAGTCTTAAGCAATAAATATTATGAATTCAAAAGTATGAGGTTGGCAATAAAAAAACTGAAAACACCAACAATCTTATATGATGAATAGAATAAAGACCCAATCTGGTGTTTTTTCATTCACTGATGTAAAGCTCATGTCTTCTTTGTACCATTTTAATGTAAGAGTACATTTATTTATAAATAATTTGTAATTAGGTTATTAATTAGATAGTAAACACTCATCATCAATCATTAACTAGGCTTACGCCATTGGAAGCAACGGTTAGGGGTATATCCCAGAACGCCCCCAAACCTTAACCAGACAGCTATGATATCATAACGTGAGGCATGCATCCCCAGGTCATGATCTTTCATTTGCACTTGATTTGAAGTCAATCAGACAAATAGTTCCAGAGATATGAACAAA
>JAPQRP010000013.1:7550306-7571187 GCA_037367295.1 Apogon hyalosoma | reverse complement strand
GTGATTTTAAACTTTTGAGCGGCCCCTTGTGGGCAATCTAGAAATGGTAAATCATCCAAAATCAAATCAGTTCTTCCGCTCCGTGATATTCATTGATATGAAAAACACGTAATTTCTAAACTGATTATCTTTCAAGTTACTGCGTTAACATGAAGGATATCCAGCGGCGGCGGAGCCAGCAGGGCCGGCGGAGCCAGTGGGGCCGGTGGCGGTGGTTGGACCAAAAACATAATATCCCTGAAACTCCGTTCGGGGATATACATAAGCTCTTACAACATACAACTGTAAACAACATTGGAGTAGTCACACACATGCCATTATCTCTGTTCATCAGCTTTACGTAAGTTCAGTTAGTAAGAAGTTGTTCAGTCAATGAGTTTCTGACTAAAGACTGAGGCAACGCAGTACATTGGAACTAATGATCTGACATGTAACAGCACCGACCTCCCTACTTCAATCTATGAAAAGAACCACTTCAACTGCTTAGCTTTTGATTAATCCAATCTCAAAGTCCCTACCAGAGAACAAAATAAGTCTCACATAAGCACATTATTGTTAGTGCTGGTAACTGGACCCCTTTGCTCTCTGAATATTACCCCCTATACCCCCCCTAAAAAAATGTCATTTTTAATTCAGTTCTGCAGTGTTTTTTCCTCTGAAGTAGAAAACAGAAAAAAAAAAAATCTTCATCCCTGTATACCCATGAAAAAGAGAAATGCCTTACTGTCATTTTTTAAACAAAATCAAATTATCATTTGGATTTAGTTTTTTTTTTACTATTTATTTGTGATTTATCCACTTTATTTATCTTTGAATTCCACTTCTTCAGCTTGTGCTCCTTGCATCATCTGTTCACAGACATATGCCTGCAGCTCTACACATGTGTTGGCATACTGTACACACACATCCACAACTACACACATGAAAGATTAGATCCTGTATTGAACATGACCATGTGTGTCCACTTACAGGCAGAAAGGCAGCAAAGACAGCAGGGTCTCTTTGGTGGGGCGGGCTGTGAACTCCGGCAGCACCTGAATCACTTTGTTCATCACCATGCGAAGGTAGCCCTGCAGCTGTTTCCGTCTCTCCTCCACAAACTTGGCATCCTGTGGACAAAAACACAACCAGAGTAGAAAACAGGAGAGACAAGAACGCTTTGTGGTTTTGAAAATAATGCTTACATCTGAAAAATCTAGTCTAACATTTCAAGCGTGAACCAGACAGTTTAAATATTATCCAGATCCTCAGATTTACAGTCTCCAGCATATTCATTTGATTGAACTGTTTAAGCAAAATGATGTAAAGTCAGAAAGCATTATGTATGCAAATGTTCAGTATGAGCCTTTTATTATCTGTGTGTGTCGGTAGTGACAATTGTTGGATAATTTTGAGCCAGTCTCAAACATGTTAGTTAGCATAAGATTAGCTAGAACAGTTTTCTGCAAAATCACCCAGAAATGCTTGGCTAAATGAAGACAACAGGTGTTTGTAAATGATGCTACTTAAAGTTAGAAGCAGATGTTCACACTTCTGAACACTATCACCTTGAAATAATGGGATCTATTTAGAGCTGGACAATGTGACCAAAACTTACATCTAATTACATCATGGATTATTTCAAATTTCTGGCCGTATGAACTGAAGATACAGTATGAATCTAAAATACTACTGGGTGATGTTACAAATAGATTCATAATTAAAAAGAAAAGCTGACACATTTTTTTTTTTTTTAAAGATCTGTTCGTCTCCATAAGAAGATTCATCCGTTGATTCCCATTAAATTTAAAATGTGATATCACAGGAACAGTTTGACAGAATGTTTTAAAATTTGGCACAAATGTTGACTTGGACTCATGCCTGTGCTGAAAAGATTTTGGTGGCCATAAGTCAGAGGTCGATAATTAAATAAAGAAAAGCTCTCTAAACTTTAGAAATCTGTTACTTATTGTAGATTGGTAGCAATATGCAATGTACATCAACAATTTATAGTGCAAGGATAGTGGATATATCTTGTTGAACATGTAACTCTTTGTAATATACTTGATGAACACTGATAAATAATGTGAAAAATATAACCAGTGTGTAAATAGTCATACTACAGCTATTTTGCAATTTATACCCACATATGCTCAATGTTATATATACTTACATTGAAAGTTTTGTTTGTTTGTTTTCTTGTGGAAATATTATGTTGATTGTAAATAGGGTTAGGCAAAATATGTTTTTACTTCAGCCTAAACCCTTTTGGTCGCATTGTATATGGAAGAATGGATCTGTTGTTTGTGTTTGTTTAAAGTAATTAACGACCAAATAAACTACTACTACTACTACTACTACTACTACTACTACTACTACTACTACTACTACTACTACTACTACTACTACTACTACTAGTTTAAGTCCAACAGAGCTGACTTTGGACCTCCATACAGAAAAATAGGACATGTTTTATTTGCAGTTTTTATTTTGTCCACCAAAAGCTCAAAGTTAGATTTAGGTACAATATAATCTAAGACTAAATAGCATAGTTGCCTATGGAATGCATAGACACAGATAGCATCTGCAATTTATTTCAGTATCTTTTTTGGAAATTGAAATTCAGAAGGTTTTGGAAAAACATGTTGGAATAGTCGCTGCCAGCTGAAACATATAAAGCTCATATGCATTATATTGGGCTTCAGCAGATAAAAGAAGGACCTTAGTAATGATTCGTAAATTCAAAAAATTCAGATGCTGTTTAAATGGATTTTTAGTTTTGGGACAGCAGCTGGCAGCAATTCAGTGGAACTGTCCATCTGTGTGTGCATTAAATAAAGCAATGATCGACAGAAACATCATTGCTAAGGTATTACATTCATGCTGTCAGTCAGGCGCTTCAGTCCCTGTCATTGGCTGTATAGATGCTGCTTTTCCTCAGCCTCAGGCAAAACAGTGTTTCAAGTCAGTGAGCTCATCACCATGAGTGACACGTACAGTATTGAGGTGTGAACTGCCCGACTCAGGGCCAGTAAGGTGCGTCTCATAAACACATGCAGCCTTCAGGAAAAAAGTTGCATGCTGTGTTCAGAAGACCTGTGACTCTTGCTGCTGCAGGAGAAATTCTCCCGAGATGTCTCCTGTGATGTGGTCTGTCTCAACCTTCATTCTCATCTTTACAAATGCTCTATGGTTACACATACAAGCATAAACATCTGTAATAATGCAACAAATGACCAGTGAAAATCCCACAATCCAAGACAAAAATACTTCATTCATTCAGAAGAGTTTAAGGATTAACACATAAACATTTCTATTTATTTTGTCATTTTGTTTCTGATGTTGAAACAAAATCAGACATTTGAGACCCCCCCTGTAGTGTAGTGAAGTCCTCCGAGGTAGAAGATCTGAGCCACATGGCTGGCACTAGCATGGTTAATCGTTGTCCCACACAGCTGAGAACAAAGCCTGGGCAATGCTCCGTCATACTCTCTGGTGCTTCAGGCTGGAACAAGCAGCCAATGTAAGAGGCCAGAATTTTTCTGTTTTTAACATGACTGCTTCGCTTTTGATCTAAAATCCACAGGCCCAAGTGGATTTTGACTGTTTTTCCTTAAATTACACATTTATAGACAGAGTTGTTTGCCGTGTCTGAATAGAATAAAAATTGATATGAGCTGGGGGTGCATCAAATGGTAGTAAACATATGACATAAAGCTAATGTAGATACACATTTAAAAATCAATATGTGCAGTGACATTTTCACTGATTTATGAACTCACCCTCTTTGACAGCTACCTGTTTTCATCCCATGAGATGTGGTATTCACACAGCAATGCTTCTGAAGTAAACGTGAAGAAATTCATGGTACTCACTTGTTCCCCTAAGGGGAAAGCTGTCCATAAGTAGACTCATGCTGTACTGTAGTCTGCCGTGACAAATCTTTGGCATATTTTCTCTGTAGTGTAAAGTATGTAACCACGCAACAAGACTTGGATGTGATGCATGGTGATGATAACTATCCAAGTTGGTGTAAGACTTAACATTAGAGCTTGGTAATAACTAGAGGTGCACTTAGAGAGCTCAGACCAAAGCCAATAGTCTGCTCTTCTTCTCATTTCACTTATTATTAAACCGCATACAAACCCCAAACTATGATCTGTTCTCTTCATTTTTGTCTGTCAGGGCCATTTGTTAGTACAAAGCTAGCCCTGCACACTAGAACTGTCTTGAAAAACAACTGAATTTGACTCCTAATTACGATTCAAGAATGTTTATCATCATTATGTGTACACATAACAAAATTTACAGAGGTAGTTATCGGCTAAGAAGGTGCACACTTAAATTCTCAAATATATTAAATGAAAACAGTATAAATGCAATATGAGTGCATTGTCACAGCCCAGACTTCCCTTTCCCTGTCTCTCTAGTGCTCTACCTCTAGGTTCTGCAGATGCTGGGTCTCCAGCCATTACCAGGGGTAGGCCTATAAAGCCTGGGAGGCTTTCAGTCTGTCACTCTCTCTCTCCCTGCTCATTTGGCCTGTGGTGTCACATTGCCTAGACCTATTGTTCCTTTGTTTCATTCATTGTCGGGTTTGTATCTGGCCAAGTATGGTGACTAGTTTTAGTTATCTTCTATGGTTAGTATTATTTTTGATCTTTTGATAATTTACAATAAAATTGGGTTCATCACTTTTGGTGTGTTTGATTCACTTTTTTTTGTTGTGGTCTTGAGCCAGGCCATGACATACACAATGTAAAACACACTATAAGAATATGTACAACATATGAAAAAAGCATGAATGCAAATGAATAGCAGCACGGAAGCAATTAATGTGAACCATCAAGAATTCTGTACAATTCTGTACAATTTCTTTTTTTCCACATTATTAGTAGTAAAAATATAACTTCAATAATCATCAAACTACGAATCCTCAACCCTTTATTTAAACTTTTTTCATTAAATGAACCTGAAAACATTGTTTAAGAGACTGTGTTTGCAACTCTGTAATAATGTTACATTACAACATTTCTCAACTGAGGGATTTATGTTTTTAGGCAATGCTGTACTGTAATGGAGGAAAACATGGACCAGTTTCTATCACTGTAACAAAAACAAACTCAATCACAGAGAAGTCCTTTGGTTTGATACATTAATTGCAGATAATCTGACCTCACATTTACCTTGGAAAATAAGATTTTTCAGTTACCAAAATTGTCTCTGAAATAATAACTCAGCTTACTGTAGCAGTCAACAACCTGACTAATTAACTAGCTCATAAAAACTAATGGCAGTAGTGTTAATAGTAATACAAAGCTTATTTTGTTGAATTGGGTTAAATTCTCTGTTGGCGCTGCAGCTCCCACTGGGTCTAAGCAGGTGGTTCAGGGTCAGATCACCTTTTGGTTGTGCATCTGACTCTCAAAACAGGTGTACAACAGAGGAGATAATGTGGATATGTTGTCATATGATGATGATATGTTTCATTCTTGTTCACTGTAAGGTTAGCAGCACTTTCTCCTCAATTCATGGCACAATTTCATTTACATTCTCACTAGCTCGTCTTGGCTATTTATTTACATAAATAGAGTTTAAATAAGCATACAGAAATAACTCAATTACATTGAGTTATTTCTGTATGCTTAAGAGTATGCATGGATTCATGTAAATAAATGCATATATATATATTTATGCTTAAATATACATAAATAACTCTATAAATCCAAATATTTGAAAATAGAAAAAAAAGAGACAACAAAGGAAAAAAAAGGAAAAAATTCAAATAAATCATAGTCTAATAATCAAAAAATCAAATGTGGAAAGAACAGATAATAATAACAATTGGTGGTGAGTTCCTGATTTTTATGCATGCTAACAGGTTAATATGTTGGCAAAACATAAGAAATGTAAACTGGACTCACACAGGTTGCCTTTGCTGCATATGTGTGGACTGCATTTCTCACCATTCTGAACCCACTAAAAACTTGGGAGCTGTTTTATCAGAATGGTCAGAAAGATGTTAAAATGAAGACGTAGATAAGAAATTCACTGTCGCCATAAGTAGTCGATAAGTGTAACTTCAGCAGAGTAGGAGTGGATAGCTCCAGCACCTAAACCCAGCTGCATGCTGGGTAAAATAGACTGGGTAAGAGAGGGTAAATCTGATGTGTCAGATTAGACTGTGCATGCCAGCGTGGGTTTCATACTATGTCAATGCAATAAAGGACACCCTGACTGCTTTCATGGATGTCAGGCTAGTAATAATACTAATGGACATCATGACAGATTCATCTTCCAACACAGACAGAGAGGAGGTCTGAAGAGACCAGGTGCTGTCTCTTGTTTGCAGAGGGGAACGATAGAGCACAGCAGAAATGACTGTGGCATCCTGATACAGGTTCAAGAGTGGTTCTGTCCTGCATTACATTCATCTACTGTATCTCAACATGGCTCATCTAGTTCCACACTGGCATATTAATGTGACAGGGAGACTCATTCAGTCTGTTACTATTAATCATATAGGAAAACACATCTACAAGAACTTATAGGCCCATTCAAAAATAGAGGTAAAGAGTAAAACGATTGATAACTGGATGGATTTTTTTCTGCTTCAAGAAACTCAGGACAAAACCTGGTCCATAAATTTTCTTTACCAAAAGTACAGGCCATATATGTACAATGTCAACAAACAACAATAACAATACTTGAAAGGTCATTAATGTGCATTACTTGAAGGGGCAATTGAAGTGGCCACATTGTAAGTCTGCTAAAATGTGAATATTTTTCTAATTATGCTGTTCCTTATCTTTATGTAGTGTCAACAGAAAACGGATGGAAAATCTCTTTTTAAAGATGAATATATTTGATCAAGTTGCTGTTCACCATCAAGTGTAACTCTTTATTAACTCTCTTAATTATCTGGTAAACCCAGATAATGCCAAACTAAAGGTGTCTTAAATCCATCTACTGCCCTGTATCCTGTAAAACCAGTACAATATGAATGCAGACACAGGGAGTAGGGAATAGTTTTTCTTGTGCCTACTTTTATGTACTTTAATGTATGCATGCTTATCAGTAGTGTCATGTGGTTATGTGCATAAAATGTAATTTGATATGGTATCATATGTACACGCAAAAAGATGGAAAGTATATATACATTCCACATACATGCGCACACACAGCTCAGCTAAATGTCACTTCTCTGAGGGAGCAGATAAAGAGAGGGGTGCTGTCAATGGAAGAGAGGCGTAAAGTAGTCACATATGCAGCCCAGTCTCCACAACTGCTCAGTGAATTTGCTGCCAGCTTTACGCCATTCAACTCTGAGGGAGGAAAAAAAATTCAACAGCACATCTGAAACCTTAATGTTGCCAGGCAACAAAAAACACTTTAAAATAGAAACGACACCCTATGGTATAAACCACTTCTTTGTTTTGTTCCTCTGCAAGTTGAATGAATGAAAATGAAAATCTAGTCCTCAGAGTCAGGTAAGTACTTTCTGGAAACATAATGTTTCTTACATACAGTGTGCAGTACAAAAAAAAAAAAAAAACCTCACCATTTTACTTAACAAGTACATCAACCTGAGCTCTGATCTGAACCTGTAGTACACTTGAATCAAATGAGTTTGGACAGCGTTGGTACAAGCTGGCAACAAAACAAGGTCAACACTTTCCACCAAGTCAGCCCACACTGGACCGGAGCGAGGCTGAACAGGCTGTTCTGTCAATGCTGCGTTTAAGCACACCAAACCGTGGGGCCTGGCCATGCATAAAACATCACAAGCAATTCAAGAATGCCCATACCAGACCTCCACAATGTCTACTTGTCATAATTAAAAGCGTAAAACATGTATATTGCATAATATGTGAACACAACATACTAAAACTAGTTAATAATTCACTTTGAGGTTTCTGATTAATTAATCAGGGTGGCCTTGGCACTCATTTCTCGCTCTCTGTTGTATGTGCACGGGGCGAGTGCCGAGGGCAAACAGTAACTGCGTAAGTGCTGTTTTTCTGCTATGATTTCCTTTTATATAATGTTACTGTAATCAAAACAATCCAAAGCCACGCAGTTCCTGCAGTCCCACTGCAGTTGTTTTTCAACTTAAACAAATATCTGGTATCTAAGACACCATCTGTCGTAGATATTTGTGTGTTTAAAGAAGTTAATGAGGCTTGTAGTTAAACAGAATGGCATTAGAGCTTACTAGGATTATTATATAACTGTTCAAGAGTGATGCACACATGTGGCTGGGGGTGAGATTACTTCTATGTAGATGGGTTCAATCAATAGACTGGATGAAAGATGTGGACGCAGCCGTTGTAATGTTGCTGGCATTTGGCTGTTGACATCTTGGCTTATTGGTACCATATTTAAATGAAAGGATGGGACTACAAACAAATTGAGGAGTAAAACTTGTCAAAAACTGTCTGAAAACATTGTCCAGAGTGCTAACTAACACCGATATGTTAAATGCTGTCACCTACTTCTTCTTGATAGCTTCTTGGAAAATGTTAACATATATTTGTGTTTAACAGTAATGCCAACTTTGCCAAATGTATAAACCATAGACTGTATATATAACTAAACAGAGCCACAGTGACATCACCCATAATTCTGGACTGCCATTTTGGTACCAGGAGATTGTGAATGGTGATAGGTGAACTAACTAAAAGCTTGCTTACAGACATGGTAAAATGGTAAACCTCATCAAACAGTCTAATCAATGCAACTTACTAACCAAATAAAATCTAAATAAAGTATTCTCATTCGGTCCTGGCCCTTTGGTAACACACCAATCAGAAGGCTAGCCAAAAGCAAGGGGAAAGGACATCACCTCCAAAATGAAGCCAATGTGGAAGTATCTTAATGTTGTAATACCACTGATGGCCATTGGGGTGAGTTTCAAAAAGCCCCAGCACCAACTTACAGTGAATTTCTCTCTAAATCAGGGGTCAATTCCTTTTTCCCCGTCTCATTTTTGGTGTTTATTTGCTATATTTATCCATCTTGAGATTTTTTCTCTATTAGATTTCAGGCCGATCTCAAGTGTTTACATCTGCCATGGTTTGCTGTACAGGCTTTAACTGACAGATCTTTATGGCAGCTCACTTGCCTGCCAAGTCAGACTTTCAAAGTTTCTTTTGATTTAATAAAACACAGACAACTCCACTGTAGTTAAGATTAATAGGTTCCAGTTATACGACAGTAAGTCAAATTACTTCGTTATGCAGTGTTTGATGAAATTTATTGTTCTATAAATGCAAGTTAGTGTTTAGCATTAGCACACCCATGACCCCTCACAGATGGCTGTGGCCTCTTACACTACTGCTACTCCACCCCTTTTGTCCAAATATGGTCACTTCTTGCTCCAAAAAGCCGAAATAGCAATGGCCAGTTGGAAATTGTAAAACCACAATTGCAAACAATGTGTGCTATTATTTGACCTCTATCAATACTTATATGCAGTCTGTGTCCAAAACTGATGTAGCTACATACGGTAACAGGCTGCCTATTGTAATTAAGTTAAAGGAAATGTCATAAAAATGCTTGGCCTTTGATTGGCTTTTGATGTAACCCCTCAAGCTCAAGGTGTGTCAATAAAAAGATTGAATGAACTACTGTTAAGCATTTCACCCTTCAGCGAAAATGTTGATTGTCTGCGCTTAGGGGGACCAACACCAAGATCGATGTTTTTTTTGGGGGGGTATTTTATTTTATTTTTTTTACTTCTGTTTTGCTATCACATTGGTGTTACATTGATGAACCCTATACTGTACTGACTTGTTTCACGACCAAAACAATAAACAAACAAACCACGAAGAATTCAATTTCAGCAGATAAGTGACTTGTCAATGAAAGCCCACACAGCAGACAAAACACTCACTTGTCATTCACAGTATTCATATCTTTAATTATGCACTGCTTTAAAGCCTAATACAGTGTTTTTCAACCTTGGGGTCGGGATCCCATGTGGGGTCGCCTGGAATTCAAATGGGGTCACCTGAAATTTCTAGTAATTGATTTAAAAAAAAAAAACCAATTTACTAATAAAAAATGTATGGTGAAGTTGAGAGAGACACGATACATTAAAGACATGACAAACTGCGAAGCTGAAACTGAAGCACTGTGGTACTGTTTATCTGTCAAATGTTCATTGTGGTCAGTTTCAGATGCTGCAGTTCTTTGAGTTATTGTTTGTTCAGTATTAATTGTCAGCCTTGTAAATACAAGCTGGACTGACTGTACATATTCTGACCAAGGAAAATAAAATTCTCACTTTGTCCAGTAATCTCAACCTGACTTTTCTGCCTCCGTCCATAATAATATATATTATATAGATTAAATATTGTCTAAAATGTAATGTTTATTTGCAACATAGTATAGCAAACTATTACATGATCAAAAACAAATTAATTTTAGCCAAAAAAAAGTCTCTATTTTGAATGTCTGGGGTCGCCAGAAATTTGTGATGTTAAAATAGGGTCACAAGCCAAAAAAGGCTGGAAACCAATGGCCTAATACAATTTCACTGACTTTTATATAAAAACAAGATTTATATTTCACCCTTTTAAGTTGTCATGGCAGAGGAAATTAGCTGTAGATACTCTAAATGTTTTTGTACCAAGATGTTTATTTCGGCTGTTGGACCCAATCTCAAGTGAGCATTTAAAGGTGGGGTAGGAGATCTTAGAAAAATGGTTCTAGCAGCTACATTTTGAAAATACACAATTCAAAAGTCCAAACCCCTTTCTTCAGACATCCCCCTGAAGCCACGCCTCCAGAGTACTGGCACGCGCAACGCTTGTTCCTGAGGGTTCACGAGGACTGCACAGCAACAATTTGCCCGGCTCTGACCTTGGCTATGGCTCTGGCTCCGACCACGGGCCCAGCCCTGGCCCCAGCCCCAGCTCTGGCTCCGACCTCCAACACCCCCGCGCTTACAGAACAGCCTCATTTCATACCTAGCTGGCTAACATTAGTGATTTATATTAGTGACAAAAAACTTACTGGTGAACTTTACATCCTAATATAGCTAGCCATGCTCTGGCTCCGTTTCCTGTGCGAGTGCTCCAAGCCTCTGAGAATGCACGATTCATGCCCGAAGAGGGGTACACGCAGAGGGGGGAGGGACAAATGGCAGATGAATTTGATAGACATATCACCATTTAATCTTTTCAATTGGGTGCTTAAAATGACTGGATGGTGTTTCTTCAGTTCTGTCCATTTCACAGGTGACTAATGTTTTTTATTTTTGTGTTGGAGCATTTAATTCATTGGTTGTAATTGGAGTGTGAAGGGGATTTTCAGCAATATAGTAAAACATGCTCCAGGAAAACATCTCCCACCCCACCTTTAAGGAACTGTAGGTCTTGGCACTTGAGTCCATTGTCAGCTCTGACATGACCGCTTGGCAAAATCATACCAAACCTTTTGCAGAAATTGTACAATGACAGTTGTAGTGTAATATAATAAAAAAAAAATCATTTTAAAAGTCTGGACCAGGAACAAGGCAGGATGATTTAAAAAAAAAAAAAAAAAAAAAACAGTGTCAGGTGTATCTTAAGTGTTACCATTCTTTGAACATTATCTTATACAGTAGAACCTTGCAGCATGAGTTTAATTCATTCCATGGCCGAGCTCATTTAGCAATTTACAAATCAATTTTACCTATTGAAATGAATTAAAATATAATGAATCTGAATGATTCTGCTTCCAAACAAGCAGAGGCTGCTCCTGTTGGGGGGAGCATGTGCGAGCTCAGTGGTGACTAGCGGCAGCTAGTATGAAGCTCGCTTGTACTGCAGATTTTTATTTGTATTTCAAAACAAAAATACTCAGGAGCCGTGGCTCCTAAAGCAAATTACTCGTACAGTGGTGCACTCATACTACGAGGTTCTTCTATATTTCATTACAATCACTGTTACAGCTGGGGCCGTTTCTTGTTTGTTTTTCCTTGGCTCCGCCTCTTGTTTGGCTGATCACCAACACTTGCCATTAATTCCATGACCTATAAATCCAGGAGCCGACACACTGAGGATGACCAGCGTGTCCATCACATTGCTGCAGTGATTTGTTTACTTAATTTTGTGTTCTTTGTTTAAGGAATTTAGTTGTTTAATTGTTGCCTCTTTTGTTTTTTGTTTTTTTTCCCTATTTTGTAAAATAAATTAAGAATCTTTTTCGTTACAAGCAACCTGCTCTCCACATTCTTCTTTTATGGTCTTCACCCGTAACATCTCTTTCTTAGTGTTCTTGTGTCAGCGCCCTAGACCTCCTGGCACGTAACAGTTACCTATGACTTCTTACTGAAAATGAAGTTACTCTGTGAAAGTGGCCACAACTGGGCAAGACCCAGATTTCACCTAGAAAATCTTCTACACTTTGTCTCTCTTTGAATCTACCTTCAAGCTAAAGGAAAAGCACAATGACTCCGTCTATGGCCTTGAAAGGAAAAAGAGAGAGAGAGAGAGAGATAAAAGCTACACCGAAAAATGAACAGATTTTATCAAAGCTGAAGGCAGGTGAGTGACTTGAGTGAGTAGGAGGGGAGGTAGTGATATAAGTAGGAAAATGAGAGACAGTGATATTGAGGGAAGAGAGTGGGGGAAAAAGCCTTTGGACAAAAGCTGTAAAATCATTAGGAGGTGAGGACTTTGAGGAAAGCTGACAGCTGGACTCTGGGGTTTAAAAACAGCATGGCTTTGATGTCATCATTTAGCCTCTTGGCTGTCTTAACATGAGCATCATGAGGGATTTGACAGGCATGACTGAAACATTTAGCCTGTATGCCTAGTCAGAGCCCTGACAAATCAGCCAGTTAAGAGCAGTCACAGGCAGCTGGTGGAAATCTGTGTGTGTGTAATTCATCTGCATAGTTAGGTTACACAGCTGGACAGTCTCGCCTAAAGCACTTTTAGATGCAGAGAGAGTGAGTCTTATGAGCTCATTAAGAAGACCAGATAGACAGATGCACATACTGTATGAGTCAGATGGGATGTGTTCTTAGCGTTGATGAAGCCCTGTGGGTCCCTGGTTACCACGGTGAGGGGTCAACTCTGCCACCGGCTGTTGTGACAGAAAACCATTTTGTTTTTCTGGATCAAACTAATCCAAACAAAGATTCCCTCAAGTACATTTACATGCTTCATTACATGTCAACAGATGAAGTTGCCCTGTAGGCCTCAGTGAGGGAGGGCTCATACCATGAATGAACTCTAACATGGCTTTTTGTAGTAAAAACACCACATAAAAGGTTTACAAAGCGCTTGATTTATCATTATTCCTGTGAATAGTACTATGAACTAGAAAAACACTCAGAGAGCGCAGACCTCTGCCAAGGCAGATCAGCAGCCCCCCCATCACCACCAAAATGCAATCATTTGTTCCTTGTGCCAGTATCAACATTTCCTGAACATTTCATCAAAATCCTTCTATAACTTTTTGAGGTATCTTGCTAACAGACAACCCCCCCCCCAGATCGCCACCAATATTTAATAATTTGTTCCTTGTGCCAGTATTAACATTTCCTGAAAATTTCATCAAAATCCTCCAATAACTTTTTGAGATATCGTGCTACCAGACAGATGACCCACACACACACACACACACACACACACACACCGATCACCACCAAAATTTAATCAATTGTTCCTTGTGCTAGTATCAGCATTTCCTAAAAATCATCACCCCCCAATGAAAATCAAATCACTATTCTGTTCAAAACCACTGTTTGTTTATTTTTCAGATTTATTTGACGGAGGGTGGCCTCAGGGCAGTTTTTTTTTCGGGCCTTTAAACCATTAATCAAAGAAATATTCTGGCAGGTATCACCATCGAAGAATGGCAGTGCAGTATCTTAAGTGTCATTCACTGACCTCAGAGTGAAATTCATTGAAATCTTGTGAAGTTGCAGACTACAACCACTGGACTCTAACAATAAACCATTACAGGCAATTTATTTTCTCTGTTCTGGTCTTTTTAGTTAAAGTGATATTAACTGAACCATATGGAAGCCTTGTCAATGACAGTAATATATATTTATTATAATTATAATATTTATCCATTAAATCTGATTAAGCCAATCAACTAACTAAACCACAAGGGTGCATTAAAGATATTAAAGATTGGATGACCAAAAACTTTCTGCCGTTAAACTCTGATAAAACTGAAGTCATTGTGCAGGGCCAAAAACTGTTAGGGAAGCAGTGTCCACTGAAGTAATCACCATGGATGGTGTTACCCTGGACTCCACAACCACTGTGAGGAATCTAGGCATTATTTCCAATCAGGATCTATCATTTAACTCACACAAAAAACAGATTTCTAGAACAGCCTTTTACCATCTGCGTAATATTGTTACAATTAGGCATATTTTAACACAGAATGATGCAGAAAAATTAGTCCAAGCTTTTCTTACACTGAGACTAGATTACTGTAATTCTCTTCAAATCCAGACTGCTGCTGCTCGTGTACTGACCGGAACCAGTATCAGACCATATTTCCCCTGTGTTGGCTTCTCTGCACTGGCTTCCTGTAAAAGCTAGGATAGACTTTAAAATACTCCTCCTCACAAAGTCCTTCATGGCCAGGCACCTACTTATCTGAAAGAGCTTTTAGTTCCATACAACCCATCTAGAGCACTAAGCTCTCAACATGCAGGCTTACTGGTCGTTCCTAGCGTTAGAGCCTTCAGCTACCAAGCTCCACGATTGTGGAACCACCTCCCTGCCTGGGTCCGGGAGGCAGACACCCTCTCTATGTTTAAGAGTGGGTTAAAAACTTTCCTTTTTGATGAATCCTATAATTAGGGTGGCTCAGGCTGCTCTTTGTTCTGCTGTTATAGCCTTAGACTGCTGGGAGACTCATCATGATACACTGAGCTCTTCTGTGCTCCTCCTGTCTGTCACCCTTTCTGCTCCTCCTCCTCTCTGACCTCCTCTCTGCTCCTCCTCTTCTCTGACTTCCTCTCTCTTATTCTTTCTCTTCTATTTACACCCCAGCAAATACATGTTACTGACTTGACTTTTTCTCCGGAGTCTCTGTGCTTTATTGCCTCACAGGTTTTCCCAGGATCATCACAGGTTTTTTCTATGGAAAAACTCTGGACCTGCTGCTATGGTCCTGCTTCTCTCCTGCCTTCAATGTCATCACTCACTTATCCATATTATCCATAGTTTCATAGATGTTCTAGTTCAGTTAGTTGTGCATCAATTCCATCCATGTGTCTCCCCCTACTCCCCACCTTCTCTCTCTCTCTCTCTCTCTCTCTCTTTTTCTCCTCCTTTACCCTTTCTCTTTAAACCCAACTGGTCATCCTCCAGGAGTCAGCGTCTGCTCAGGTTTCTGCCTGTTAAAAGGACGTTTTTCCTCACCACTGTCCCCAGTAACAAGTGTTTGCTCCTGGAGGATTCTGTTGGGGTTCTGTAAATTGGCTTGAGGGTATGGTTTCAACTGGCTATCTATATAAAGTGTCATGAGATAACTTTTGTTATGATTTGGTGCTATATAAATACAATTTGATTGCATTTGATTGATTGATTGATTGATAGTAATGCATCTTAACACTGGATGGCAATCACTATAAAATGGAGAGATGTAAAAGTGAATCTGTTAAGGACACAAAAACATTTTATTGTTTTTGTCAAAATTAAATCACTGCAGGTGTGTCACACTGTTAAACAATGAATTGTTTCTATCCAGTGAAATGGCAGAGGGCTTTTGTAATGATGCGTCTGTAATACTTAAAATACACACAGAGAAATACTACACTGGTTTTTGCAAAAAATGAGCAGATCAAAACAAGATTTCATACTAAAAAGGAAAATGTCTATTCATTAAATGAAGATATATGAAACAAGAACTCCCTGTAATTCAAAGCTCTTACAAATAAAGGCCTGGAACCTTTTGCAGCTGAGTGAAATAAAGGCCTTGGCCTTGGCCTCACTCCAAGGTAACAAAGCTTAGTGTGTTATTATTACACACCGCTGAAAGCATCATTATATTATATTCCATTTCTGCAAAATCCTCCTAAATCTCACTCACTGGACCTTTAAAGTGAATTAGTGATGAATCACCCTCATGCATGAATAATACTTCAATAAGAGCCTAATTTTACAGATGATCCATGATGATGAAAATACAGAAAAATAGAAATGCATGGCAAAAATAGCGTTTTGTCAGTATTTTACAGACTTCTTCCACCAACCACCCCTGAAATCATGTTTCAGAAAAGCTCCGGTCAAGTTTGCTGCCTGTGTTTTACCATTATCCTAAATGAATGTGAGGATCATTGACCTAGACATTCTAAAGAACCATTTTAAATGTCAAAAAAGGCTGGATGAGACTGGATTTTCATTATCTATTGCATTTTCATTTCCTAACCAGATGAACAATGATGTGTGTGACATCAGAGAAATATGGCCACTGTTTGAATGTAGTCTACTGCTTTTCTTGTACAAAAACTTTTTTAAACAACACAGTTTAATCATACTGAGGTCCCAAACTGTTGAAAACTTCACTTGCCTCTGGAGTTTATCCAATCCATGAATATTGATTTCTGCTGTCTATCTCCTCCATGTTGATTTTCAATTTCGACATTTATTTGCTTCACTTTTCATGCTGAAATTAAAAGATGATCAATCCTGAAAATGGTCTGTCAGAGCAACAGAGCAAATAATGCAAAACAAACTCACTAAAAAGCCAGATTAATGCTATGTTTTGCTACAGATAACAGAAGCTTTAGGGTCAGGTCAAGGGAACACACACATCGATGAGAAAAATATGAGTTTCTCTTATCCTATTCTGTCTGCACTCATTTGTTAGTTTATTACTGTGATGTATAATAAATGCTTGTATTAAAAATATTTGACTTGTTTTCTAGACACATTGGTCCTTACGTCATAACATGATTAAGAATTGAAACGTATCATATGCCCATTGACACCATGTTACTTTAAATCTGTGTCAATAAGTCTAAAAGTTTCCAAAATATTTTCTTAAATTTTGACATCAGTGTAACTTAATATGTTATTTAATACATCATAGGCAAATTTAAGTGAAGTTCCTGTGGGAACCACATGTTAGACACTTTGGAGTAAACTTTGTCAAAATCTGTGACGTTTTGATGAAACCATGTTACAGAGCACATATTAGAATATTTTTGGTCAAAGATTTCTATGCTTCTATGTTCTATGTTTAAGCACTTACACATACCTACTGAAATATGTAACACACACTGATATAGGTTATATATGTACAAAGTTAGAGGCCATTGAACATGAAATATTTGACTTGATGTCACCACTTGACCTGACCCTTTAGCTTTAACAGTGCAGCAAACATGATCGACATGTGGCAAGATATGCGTGTCATATTCCATGGTTGAAATTCTTGTTTTTACAGATGTGATTCAGGTGACGAGTGCTGGAGTTCACACCTCTGTGATTCACTTTCCTTACAAGTTCCTGTATTGCACTTGTGATGAGTCTTGACACCTTGCGTGGCAGGAGATTAGCCAAACAGTGGAATCACAGGGCGCTGCTACGCAAGCTGCCTGCAAAGTCAGTCAAGTGTTAGGATAGATAATCTCACTTGAGTGTGTCTGCAGGTAAGTTCCATGTGCTAGGTATGTGTGTGCATTTTTCTACAGGATTCTATAAATCTCAAATCCTTTCACAGCCTCATCTTCATCCTTGACAAAGCAACCATAGCACAGCAGAGAAGGTGCAGTTAAAAAGGCTTGTAAAAATGTCTCATCTTTTCTCCCATCTCACAAATAAACACATTACTTATACTAACGTTGCTCCATCATTAGCTGCATGTAATGGGCCCCTGTGTTTGTTTGGGTATTTCAAAGCTAGCTTTAGATTTGATAAAGTCTGTAGTTAAAGTGTCAGTTTGGATGAATGTGGGGAAGACAGAGAGCTGTAGAGAGAAAATTATACAATTACATGACCAGAAAGGATGACACAAATGTCGTTGTTTGAGAAGCCCTACATGCTATGTGGAACCTCTGTAATTTACAATAGCATTGTTTGTTATCCCACAGATACTATGACTTGTGATCATGAAACAAACTAAACAAAAGTTTCGTCAGGACTAATCTGACACCAAATAATCTGCAGGTAACTGACAGCTAACTACAGCTTCATTTGTTTGGCATGATGGTTCCGAAGTGAAGCCATGAAAGAACAATCTTAAAGTGTAGAACCACTGATAGCCAGTAGATGCTCCCAGAAACGCCCACTAAACTCTCTAAAAAATTATTTCAGTCAATTTTCAAGTCACTCCAATCTTATTTTTAAGAGACTGTTTCATTTAGACCCTACAATTATTCTTCAGCTGGTCTATCTTTAAAACATTAATTATCAGTAAAGGGTATTGCTACCTACTGTGTTAGACTTTCAGAGCTTCTCTTCATTGAATAAAACATTTATTTTTCCTTAAAGACTGTCTGACTAAGGCTGTGGTTAATATGCCACACGAACAATGCTATTAAATGATTATGTCAAATAATTTTTATGACGATTACTGTTTTACTCTGGGAGTAAGCTAGTGTTAAACAGTTCTAGCCTCTAGCCTTTTGTACAAATATGGTCACTACAGCCTCCAAAGATGAAAGAAAGATGGCAAATAAAAAAACAACAACAACTCCTGGCTTCAAAATGACAGTCCAAGAACCATAGAGTTACATCATGGAAGATCTGTTTTTCTTAGTTTTCTTCTTATGTATAGCTCACACGTAGGGATACATTTTTCACATAGCACATGTAAATTCAGTAAGGTTTTTAGTACTGCACTTCAGCCACTCTTTTGCAAGTTTATGGACAAATTCATATTATGATGATAACAAAGATGCAATTTATCAGTCAGTGTCATTTTTGATGAAAGTGGGAGGCTGAAGACAACTCTGTAACCTCATTCTGTGTTCTCTGTTTTCCAGAAAGATGAAGTCAAACCAACAATATCCAATGTATAACAATGGCTACTCTGAGGGACAGACTTTACTGTGGACATTTATTCTTAACTGGAAAGCATATATCTTCCTTGTGTAACGCTCTCTTCTGAGGCAAAATCTAGAGACTAAATATAAAGACAGATAACAGGATGCTGTTTCATGCTGTTGTGGATATCACACTTATGGTAGCTGCCATGTTGCTTCTGTGATGAGCCATGGAAAAGAGCAATAGAGTCAAATTTGACAATTAATTTGTGATTAATAAAAGTTGATAATTAGTTGCATATCGAATATTTGTCCTTCCTACAGCTCTGAATAGAGCCTGCCATCAGCCCACTTGACTTTCAATAAACTAATACAGATATTAATTACAGATTTTTCCCGCGGCTTTGTCAAGTAACTTGCGTTACAGCCCGTTGTCAAATATGCATGAGTGCTAAGTCCAGGTACACTTTAAGGCTTTTTTGTACGTATGTATTTCATGTATGTTATGTATGTATCCTGATATACAGCATCTTCTGGACCCCATTCTTTCCAAAACTGTATTTCATAACAAACCAAAAATCCTCACTGTAAAATGAAGTTTTCAGTTTCATCATGAATGAATCTAAATTCACAGCTTTTATCTTTCATTTACATTCCTCTTTATACAAATAATTTTGACTCTGCTGAGTTGCATTTGGATTCTTTCTGTTCTGTATTTTAGTCAAATATTATGAAGCAGCTTCCTGTAGCAGCTCTGCTCCCCACTTCACTTAAAGGAGAAGGTCTTCACTGCTGCCAACACTACAAAGTACTGCTAGAGAGCAGAAACAAACAAGGACTGGATTGAAATAACGGGGAAACTCAGCGCAGCAGGCCTGCTGATTACTAAGACAACCACACACACACACACACACACACACACACACACACACACACACAAATATACAAACCACACAATTCTGCGGAGACTCACTTCTAAGAGAAAAACATAGCTGTTCACGCACAGAAAAATACTCACATTCTTTTCAGCAAGAACAACAGTGTTTCACATACAAACACACAATCTGACACATTTATACACAGTATAAATGAACTCTGTGCTGTGCATTTTCAGCTTTCAGAGAAAAACTTCTGATTGCACATGCATACACAAACACATCTATACTATTTTTACCGTTTTAATGTCTCCAGTCTGGTACTTAACCAATCTTTAAGCTGTAAAGCCTTCCACCTGCTCTCTCATTTCCTTTCAGTCTGGTCCTTGAGTTTTGTTTTTCATCGTTTAAGTTTCACTAAAACTTCTGTGATGTTTGCTAATTTGAACAAATCAGTACATCAAAGTCTTAATGGTATTTTAACATCCACAAGTCTGTGAGTGAAGCTCTGGCTTCTCCCTCTGTCATTTCCACTTTCTCAGTACCAAATTGGCTCAATGATGGATCGAGTTGATGTGGAAATCTGGTTTCCATAGTGACTTAAACATTATGACTGAGGGCACAGCACATTTGTCAAGGGACAGGCTGTTAAAAGACAGCAAATACAAAGTGTGTGCAGCTAAGACCTCAGGAGCCTTACATACAGGACATGAAGAAACCATGACCTCCTACAAGGCCAGTAATCCTCTCCTGAACTAAATCATGGTAAAAACTATTTTAATTAGTCAGTCAGCTGTTAGCTTATTTGTTGTAATTTATCATTATTAGGACTTTGGAAGGATGTACTGTGGCTAAACTTTGAAAGAATTGTCAATTACTTCTGAAGAATATTTCTTACTATAAAAGTAGAAACCACTGAATGCATATGACCTTCAACCACTCATGTGTCATCACATGACAAACTGTAATGATACCATAATGGAAATAAACACATGGACTCAGGAGGACACTCCTGAGGTCCTTTAACACAGTCCATGACTCCTAGCTAGAAATCCAACTCATTTTAATAGTATGT
>JAPQRP010000013.1:7516913-7543504 GCA_037367295.1 Apogon hyalosoma | reverse complement strand
CTTCTCCAAGGACTCATGCACAACATACACCATCCCCCCTCCATCCCTCAAATCCCTCCTTGTCTGCCTCACAATCCATCCCCCCCGAAAAAGTTCCATCACGTGACCGCGTGTACCGTTTCTATCATGTAATTGATGTATGACGTCTAAGTATGTCTGTATTTGTGCTTGCTTTTCTGTTTGCACGGTAATTTCTGATTTCTAAGTTGTGGCGGCACCGAAATATGGCAGCGGCTCGTACTGGTTTTGAAGGACAGTGCATCATAATATTGTTTGCTGTGACATGCTGAATGTATCATTCTGCTGTGACATGTCAAATGACAAATAAAGCTATCAATTCAATCAATTCAATTCAATCAATACATGCATAGATATGATGACGTCAGCTGGATCAATGCCAAAATCAGCTACAATATGTGCGAGGGGTGGGGTTTGTTGTGCCTGGCACCACTTGTTTCTTTTCTTTTAAATAGAAAGTACAAGTGTAGGTTTTAATTGCAGTCATCAAAACTATTCTATTGTATTGCTAAATGCTAGCTTACCAGTAACAGTAAAACGGCAAACCTCATCAAATATTTCACTAATAAGTAATTTGTTAGTTTAATGTATTGACCAAAACTGTAGTCAAGATGTCTGTTTTTTGTTTTTTTTTTTAATTTACAGCCTCAGCAGAGAAGCTCAGACAGCCCCCTCCCCAGCCACTTCCACCAGCTCTTCCAGAGGAACCCCAAAGCGGTCCCAGGCTAGTTGAGAGATATAACCCTTCCAGCATGACCTGGGTTGGCCCTGAGGTCTCCTCCTGGTTGGACATGCAAAAAAAACACCTCCCCAGGGAGGCGTCCGGGAGGCATCCTCACTAGGTGCCCAAACCACCTCATCTGGCTACTCTTGATATGGAGGAGCAGCAGCTCTACTCCGAGTGCCTCCCTGATGTCCAAGCTCCTCACCCCATCTCT
Source organism: Apogon hyalosoma (assembly GCA_037367295.1). Lineage (NCBI taxonomy): Eukaryota > Metazoa > Chordata > Actinopteri > Kurtiformes > Apogonidae > Apogon > Apogon hyalosoma. The sequence goes on along the minus strand of JAPQRP010000013.1, from coordinate 7,542,548 downwards.
AAGGCTGAACCCTACCACCCTGCGGAGGAAACTCATTTCAGCCACCTGTACTCACGACCTCATTCTTTCGGTCATTACCCAGAGCTCATGACCATAGATGAGGGTCAGAACGTAGAATCGACTGGTAAATCGAAAGCTTCGCCTTTCAGCTTAGCTCCTTCTTTACCACAATGGACCAGTTTATTGTCCGCATCACTGCAGATGTCCCCCAATCTGCCTGTCAATCTCCCGCTCCATCCTACCCTTACTTGCAAACAAGATCCTGAGATACTTAAACTCCTCCACCTGAGGTAGAACTTCCGCCCTGAGCCGGAGTGGGCACTCTACCCTTTTCCAGCTGAGGATCATGTCCTCAGACTTGGAGGTGCTGATCTTCATCCCAGCCACTTCACCCTCATATGTGAACCACCCCAGTGAGAGCTGGAGGTCGCTGCACAATGAAACTAAGAGGACTATATCATCTGCAAAAAGCAGGGAAAAGATCATCCTGCCACTTAGTTGATTTTTTGGGACACTCTAATGAGATGAGCATGGTTGACTGTTTTTACATCAGTTTTTTTAACATAAGTCTGAGAGTCAGACCCCTTTGAGTCCAGCACCTAATGGTTGTCAGTGGCATAATGTATAAACTTTAATATACTGTATTTTCCCATTAACTTCACTTTCAAGCTGTGGTTGTTCTATCACTGTATCCACTATTGAAGCTCTGCATATAGAATCACATACATGACATATCAAACCATGTATCCTGAATAAAAACTCCTTTATGGTACAAAGCTTTAATAAAGACCACTCCTTCCTTTACAGACCTTCCTTGATTAGCTGACTGGGAGAGCATCTAACACAAATGTCTGTGATCTATAGTCATAGGCTTCCTGGTATGGTTCTCTGACTGAATGGTTGCTGCACTAAAAGAAAGAGTAGAATTCACCAGATGACAGCTGTCGTTGACAAGGTGGAAGCAGACGAGGCAACTAATGGACTGAAGACTTGTCATCTCTGCACTTTATGGCTGACCTACAGAGGCACATCTTAAGTTTTCACCAACTTCTTTTTTTGCAACTTAGCAGAAGCACAAGCCGTGTGTGTTTGAGAGTGTGTCTTCTAACATGGCCTTATAACCAGGGCACTGGGACAACAAAACTCAGGAGGCGGTGTACCTTTGTAGTAAGTCATCTTCCAAGTATAAGTGTGTCGTATAAATATGCCTGATGTGTCACAATCCCAAGAGTTAGGGGCAGTTTAATCACCATAACTATCACAATCATCATACTATTTAGTTAACTAAATACTAATACTAAATAGTTAAGTCCTTTTTTTTTGTTTGTTTGTTTGTTTGTTTGTTTGTTTGGTTGGTTGGTTAGTATTCTGGACAGCTATGTATATGGTTAATTAACTAATCTGTTAGTCACTAGTTTGTCATTAGTAATTAATTAGTTAGAAGTGATTAGTTAGTTAGCTAGTTACTGGTAGTTAACATGACTAACTTGTAGGATCCTAATTATTTAGCAGCTTTTAACAAAATAGTTAGTTAGTTAATTAGTTAGTTAGAAACAACTACCAAATTACCAAATAACTAACTATTTTACCCAACTATTTGACAAACAAAGTAGTTAATTAGGATAATTAATTAGTTAGCAAGCTGATTAGTAAGGTAGCTTTGCATTTGTTAGTTAACTAACTACTACTTGGCATTGCAACTAACTGACTAACAATTTTAACCAACCAGTTAACTAACTTTCTAACCAACTAACTGACATTCTAACACACTAATTGGTTAAAATACATCTACATAAGCTGTAGAGGAACAAACATACTTTTAAAAAAATCAGAAATGTCTTTCATCATCATGGGTGGCCATGGCTCAGGAGGTAGAGCGGGTCATCCAATATCCAACCGAAGGGTTGGCAGTTCGAATCCCACTCTGTCCTGGTCATGTGCCATTGTGTTCTTGGGACACTTCACCCACCTTGCCTCCAGTGTCACTGACGCTGGTGTATGAATGTTTGGTGGTGGTCGGAGGGGCCGTTTGGCGCAGGGGAGCTGTGGTTACAAACGTAGTTTACCACCACCAGATTGTGAATGTGAGAGCTAATGAATAATGGATCATTAATATAAAGTTTTTTGGGTACAGAAATCTAATCCATTATTATTATACGGCCATGTGTAGCCTCTCTGGTCTGAATTAGACTATTTCATGTTAGCGATGCAATCAGCCCCATAGTGTTCGTAGTTCTCCAGACATCAAAAAGCTCCACACATATGGCAGTATTAGCACAGCAAGCTTAATCCACTTTACACCGTCTCATTGGCAAATTTATTTATGGCAGCACATTAGCCTCTGCACACAGCCACCAGCTTCCTCTGCCTGACTAATCACAAATAGTTCTTTTTTATCGCTGACAAAAATCTTGGCCACATTCAAACTGGAGCATTTTTTAAATATTTGAGCACCGGAGCGCTTTGATATCTCTAATAAAAGTGAGTCTTCAAATGGGTACAGGCCTCTAATCGTGGTTCAGATGGTCCTCATGGAAAAAAGGTTGATGGATTTTGGCTGTTGTTGAATGCAAGGCAAGGCAAATGTATTTGTAAAGCACCATTCATACACAAGGCAATTCAAAGTGCTTTACAAAGGCATAGAAATACATGAAATTACATTAAAATAATTGAGAATAAAACAATCAAATGTAAGTGCAGAAAGGATACAAAATAAATAAATTAAAACAAGAATAAGAGACAGTTTAAAAAAAAAAAGCTAAAAACAGTCTTGATTAAAATCAGTCAAAACAGTTAAAATTGTGAATTGCAGTGCAAGCTAGACTATGATGGACGTAGTCCTTTTATTGATGTTTAAATGGCCTATGAGAAAATCTGGAAAAAATAGTAATAGATTTAATGAAAATGTCGAATTGAATTACATCTAGGCTGCTGCTTTATCATTTATCCATGATATTAGGAGTGTTTCGTTTTTGTTTGTTTTTTTAACCAGTAAAGCACTGAAAACCTGCAGCACAGAAAGTCAAGACTAGAATACATTTTCAGACCATTATGGCTCCAATTTGTGATGTAATCTACATCTACTCACACTAGGGTTGGAAAATATTTCACAACATTGGCTGATGAGATGCATTCAACGAAATTCATTTGACCAGCAGCCAAATACAAAATGCAAAGAAATATGACAAGAAAGACCATTTAAAGTCAGTGTAGTAAGTCAGTTATAAAGTATAAAGTATTTTTACTGAACCATGATGTTTTCCATGTGGCTCTAATGCTTTTAAAACCAAAGTTCTTAATTTCAGTACTATTATGCACAAGCTGTGGCCTTCAAATTCATTATTTTGGTCTTTCTCCAAGCACTAAATCCATTCACTTAAACTGTCATGTAGCTGAAATTACCTCCACATATTAATTTTTGTGTAGCGCTTTGTACAAACACTGTTTTTATGTTACAGCTAAATACCTATTCAGTCACAGCTGCACCAGAGACAGTTCAGTTGTAAAGGATCTTTGGCTACATGTTGCCTCCTCTGTCACAGAGGTTATCATTTTACAGATATTAAATTCATACAGTACATACACATGCACCATTTATTATAACAGCTAACAGTTAAATACAAACAGTTATTAAATTTCTACATCAGAAACTCAGATGTGAAAAAACAAAAAACACATCCGAGTGTCAAGGCTTGTATGTTTTCAGGGTTTGCTTATTGCACTGTAGTGATGGGGACGGGGTCGCCTATGTCGAGACCGAATCGAGACCAAGACCATAAAAACAAATCAGTTTTCAAAACCATGATTTAATATCATTCCAGTAAATAATCAACAGTTAGGCCTACAGACAAAGCTAGACTGGGAATTGTTTATATGAGCAGTCTTCATTAGATATATAGAAATGTCACTACAAATATTGAATATCATATTTTTTTTAATGAATGCATTAAAAAATGCATTAAAAATGTAATGAATGAATATTGTTAAAAATCAACAATATTTAGTTAATAATGAACAAAATATATGAATTTACAATGTATCAATAGTGATATACTCTCTCAACTGAGTACAGGGTTTATAACTTTTGCTCATACTACAGTATATTCGAGACAGATTTGCTTTCTGTAGGAGAATTCACACTGATATGTCTAGAACTCATAGAAGAGGCAGCACCATGGCTCTGTAACTAGGTCCTTGTATACTTTCTAGGATTACACTTAGAAGTAGGTGGGCCATTGATATTAATCATCAAGTTAAAAGACGTTTATTTTGTCTTTCTCGTTCGCATTTCCAATAATCGCACATCTTTCAATGAGACATGCAGTGACCTGTCAATCAACTGGGATGGCACTGGCACCTGAAGTGTCCTATCAGGTTCCAGAGGTGGCCAAGGCTAGTTAGTAATATTTTCCTTTGCATGACCTGCCCTACTCTGCCTCTGATTGGCTCATCAGTCCTCCTGCCTAAACTTAACCAATCTAATCAATGAAGGCAGTGAGTACTAGCCAATTAAAAACAAAGTAGGGCGGGTCATAGCTTCACCATCCTAGGGGAAAAAATGAGCAATTTGGCTTGCAGATATTACTGAATGGTCCACATCAAGGGGGATTTAGAAGCAGGTATACACAATGCTGACTGCAAAATAAGTAGGTATACCCTGGACCACACCAGCAGCTGAAATGGAATACAGTGGAAATCTGTTGGTCTCGAGGACTCACTCTAAGGGTCAAGTCAAGGGTCAAGACATGAGACAGAGAAAGCAGAAAACAGTCTCGAGACTGGACTCGGGTACTACAACACTATTGCACTGGTGTTGAGATCAGGTAGCCAACATATAAATGGTGTCAGTATCTATGGATCACTGGTCCCATGGTATATAAATACGATCACTGTTGAGTCCAGATGCTTTTAAAGTGTACCTGTACTGGTCATGGTTAATTGTGCTTTGTTTATTACTTATAAGCAAGAGCAGTGACTTAGTACACGCACGTACTTGACAACAGGCTATAATGTCAGTTAACTGATGGAACCACTAGTATTATGCATGATCTTTTGAAAGAGCTAGCAATGAAAATTCACTACAGGTACCCTTTAACTGAAGCAGATCATTATTTGTTTTATTTCTAGTTCTGTATTTTCCAGTATTAAATGCAGCTGAGTCTGAGTCAAGACTACTGTATACTGTGATCTATCATACACTTTACATTAATCAGCAATGACATCTTAAAATGTAGAATAAAATGTTTTAGCGCATGTAAAAATTGTACTTGCACTTTTTTCCTGAAACAGAATGAAAGATTAATATGAAGCTTTCCGTAAGTGCCTATCTCAGTGAGTTCGATGAAGTCTTACAGATCAGTAAAGACATTTAAGACCATAACATTAGTGAGTGATGGTTAAGACCTGTGGAAGGAAAAGAATAGGACAATAAAAAAATGAACCATCTTCCCCTGGGTGAGTCTTTTCGTCTTTGCACTGATTCTTCTCAGCAGTCATTGTCTGATGGCAGTTTTGGGTGCAGACGTGATGATAAAAGCTGTGTTCTGTCTTTTTCCTGCCTGCATAGATGTAAAAGGGCCTGAGCATGAGTGTTCATTTATTCATTAGGTCCCCCATTAGCTGACACCTCAGAAAGAGCATGAACGAGTTTGAGGTCTGGTATACACATATCCACAGCAATGCATCATTTAAAAATTCTATATGCACGAGGTAAAAGTGCAAGCACCTGGAGGACACCATGCAAAGCTAAGGAGAACATGCAAACTGCACTCACAAAGGGAACTATTCCAATATCTTTAAGTCCTTATCCTGAGGAACAGGCACAGCGTGACAGCTTCCTGAGGAGGGGAAAATAAGAGTACCTGCACACTGTGAAATAACTTCAGAAATAAAGATCTGGAACTGGGAGTCTGTGAATGGATAATTACAGCTTTTCCTTTACTTGACATTAACTGGATCTTTAGCCTGAGGCTATTCCAACAAGCAGGTGGAACTAGGAGCAGTCATGAGCCATAGGCGTGAATTGCAAGAAAGTCCAGGTGATAAAGATATCTCTTTCCCCACTGTATTTCGAAGAGACGGCCCTAGTATGTTGTTCCCTTGATCCAACGGGCAGGTTAACTGTAAAAGATCCAATTCGATTATAGGGGGAAAAACTGTACTCAAACTAATTTCCTGCTCCACAGGATGCCCAAGCAGTGAGCCCCTTACTCTCTTCATAGTTGGAAGCCTTGGAAAGACTCAGAAAACAATGGATGATGTCTTCTGTGGCCAGAAAGTAAATTACTCCACCACCAGTGTTATACATTTGTATAGGGGTTTGGGATGCGTACCTCCATCAGGCTAATGTGTGTATCTGAATAGGTTATCAACAATCCAATACATTCAGAATAACTATAATACAACTATCAATTCAATAGGATACAGTTCAATCCTGAATGTAATGTGGTACAGTTCATCATGGTTTCATTCAACACAATGCAAAGGATCATGATGCTACGCACATCAATACATAGTTTAACATGACTTCTCTACTTTTCTTTAAACAGACAGCAAGTAATAACTTAGCTTAAAAATTCTCCATTTTTACTTCACATATTTGTTTCTCTAGTACTACAGCTCAACATCTCATTTATGCTTTTTTAATTTGAGTTGTGGGAAAAAAATAATATAAAAAAAACCAAAAAAAACATTTGACCATTTCACTAACTTTGACCGCAATTCAAAAAATAGTCTAACATGTCAAATAAAACTTGGTCTGTATCTTGCCTCTCTTCCTGTTCTGTCCCCTGTTGCACATTTATGACACATCCCAGTGGCAGCAGCAGCCTAAAGCTTTTCTTACTCATCCAAAACTTGGCAAGAATTATTCACTGAAAGTAGTGAAGATGACAGATGAGTTTAAGATGTAGTTTAAAGAAGAGAGAATGAACCTGCCAGTAAATATTAAATCACCTGTCACAAATTATTGGTCACATTTATAAATAGTAAAATACCATCTACTAAGAATTATCCTTATATAAATCAATTTCTACTTCAGTGAAGACAACGGAAATCATGCATTTCCAGTTTGTCCTAAGATGTATCCCTTGCAGTGTTTTTTAGTCATTTTAAACCATTATGCTGATGCTCCAGTTGATGATTTTCACACTTCCTAATGGAGAGTTATGAGTCAGACGGAAAATAAATCTGCATTCCACATATAGAGTGTAATAAAGTGAAGTGACATCTTCTTGTTGTCCTTCTGCTGTCTAGCTGCAGTATGGGTTATAAACCTTGAGCTCGTCAATGTTAGATAATGACAGATGGGCCAAAATAAAATTCAAGTAAAATTAAAGTTACTCATGATGAATGTTGTCTTTTTACATGAACAGAAGATATGATTTAGGTAGTGGGCCATTTACACAAGCAACATGTTGGCTGTTGTGACAGGATTTAGGCATTGAGTGTACATGGAGGGAGGAAAAGACATGGTAGCATCCATCTTTATATAGCGTCTATAGTTTACTGCCAATAAAATTAGTAGTAGATTAACTGCTGTGTATATCAGACTATGATTTGAAGTCATTAACCCAAAAGAAATGAGAAATGAAACATCTGAATCTCAGAAAAAAAACATCAGTTCTAAAATATCTTTAAAAGTATATGCGTATATATTTTGTGTTTAGTGAGAGAGACATGAGTTAGAAAGCAAACCCTCCTGTTGTTCTGTCTTCTTTCGCACATTATCACAGGCCAAAATTTTGCCCAGTTAGGCAGAAAACGGATCCATTTGTAGGTTTAGAGGGAAAAGAGTGTAGCCAGAGGGACTGTAGGGCAGGAAAGACACTATTATATATACAGTATATTAGGATATCCTTGTCTTGTGCCTCCAAGATGATTTTAGCAATAAAAAGGTAGCTCAGCAATGTGACCACAAAAGTTCTCATGATAAGAAAAAAAGAAAATATCAGTTGATAATCACCACAGTCAATGTCGAATTATTATTTCTCTCTAAAAGCTAAAGACTGATTTTCGATTCTAAGTTAAAGTACTATGGAAAACAATCAATACTATAGTAAACTACTTATAAAAAAATATAGTAAAAGAGTCAACTACAGGAAAATTATGTTAAAGATGAAACAAGACAATAACGACACAAGATAAGAACAGAACAATAAGAGAAAAGTGACATAAAAGATACAAGATAAATGTTGAATGGATGAATGATGAGATTAAATGGCACCCCATTTCTGATTTTTAGTGATAATTTGGTTCATTTTACTTATTTATTTTGATTTTGAATTTGATTTAAATCAGAGAGAACAAAATAAACTAAGAGCCTGTCCACACTAACACACGTATTTTTCTAAACATATATTTTCTTTTCTATTTTTACAAAAAGTACTGTCCACACAACTTGCATTTTCTAACATATCTGTCCACACAACACAAATTAGATAAACTGATCCAAATGCTCAGATAAACCATAGTGTTGTTCTTCACACTGTGGTTAATACTGGACATAGCAAACGCAGAGGCTTTAATCTGTCATGATGGTGTGAAACAACAAAAAGTTAAGTTATAAACTGAAGTGTTACTGAAGTGTTGGGAGGGGTTGTGGAAGTGTATTCTTTACATAATATGGATTTGTCCATACCACGGGTCCAATTTGTATCCCAAAGGTATCGGACCTGAACTCGATCTACTGCAGATCATGCATTGATTTATACACCTGGATTTGATGTTTCAGGTGAAGGTCCATTAGACAAAGCAATAACAGACATGAGAAAAATGGGGTGTGAAGCCATTGTTTTCTACTCTTTATGTTTTCCCTGAACATACAGATACACCCAAACCACAAACGCTGAAACACTGTTTATGGGATGAGAGGCCAAAACAACGATACAAAATGGAGATATCCACTTTGGCAAAATATCAATGTGCATTCTTATTCAACAAGAAGGAAACGCTTAAACATTTTCTGGCTTAGCTGTTAGGTTAAACAAATGAAATTCTATAAACAAAACTAAAATGAATATCACTACAATGAAAGTTCTTATAATATAAAATGACATTACGGTAATTATCATTGTTTTATTGCAGAGCCATAACCATAACCATTACAAAAACTTTTTGTAAGTAATTAACAAGGATGGCAAGCGGCAACATAAAATGTCACAGTCAGTTTGTCTATGTTAAAAAAGTATGACTGCAAAGTAATCTCTGGGAAATGTGGCATTGAGATTCCACAGTGATAAGCGGTAAGCACCCAAGATTGTCACCTAAATCCAAAATAACATCCCTGCAGATTACTGCCAAGGCGATCATAACTTTCACCAAGTTCAATGTTGTAAGAAAAACAGCAAAAAAAAGTTCACAAGGAGGCAAAGGACATTCTAGAGAATTAGAGGCGAGCAAGACAATGTCAAAGAAAAACACAGTGGGTGATTAGTGCCTTAACTGTGTTTATTTTAGAGTGTTGCTGCTACGTCCTACAGAATTAGACACTGAGAAAAGAAGGTAGAGGATGCAGATGAGGTTGAAAAGAGGAGGAGGAGGAGGAGGAATGCTGCTGGAAGAGAAGAGAGGAGGATGAAGAGGAGGAGGAGGAGGAAGAGACACTTACAGTTATAAAATAGTGGAAGGGCATGCAGGAGATGGAGGTGTTGATGGAAAAACAAAATAAGCATTTTCTGGATGAATTATCAAAATAGAGGAATGATTCAAGGTGGACATTCGCAGCCAAATGACAGCTCATTAACAAGCTAACAACTGCAGGCATATGTAAAGAGGCAACGGGTGGCACTTGAACCACAATAATCCAAAATCTATTGTTCTAGGCTTGAGTGGAACCTGCTCCGCCAACACAGTTCTCAGTCTGCTTCTGATTACCTGTATTAGGGATTCAGTGGTGCACTGGCATTAAAACCACAGCACTCACCAAATAAATATTATCCTCGCACAACAGTAACTCCCTATGTTTACCGATAAATGCAGAGATACAGTTATTTGTGGTTTTGAACAATTTGTACAACATGTAACATGACCAACGTGACACAAGTAGTGAAATTAAACGATGTAAAAAACATGATATGGCTGAAATGATCTAAAATTTTAAAACAAGATGAGGCAGATCTTACACATTAGGATGTCATGTCACAAAAATTATGCAAAAGATGAAACAAGATGAAAACAAATTTAAATGCAAAGTGAGACACAAACATTTCAAAATACAAAACAAGATTGAAAAAAAGATTAAAAAGATGTAAGAGTGAAAAAAGACAACTGAAAAACTCATTACAGACAAAAATGATATAAAACACCAAAAAATGCACACAACAAAAAACAGTATAACAAGAAAACAATGCAAAAAAGAAAACAGATGAAAACATAAAAGACAAAACAAGGTAAAAAAAAAAGACATAAAGATGTAAAAAGATGATGACAGAATATAACAAGGCAAAAACAGCATACAAAAATAAAGATAAGTTAAGATGTAAAACAATATAAAAGATCATGCCAAATGAAACAAGATAACAATACTGTAAAAGATGACAAAAGACAAAAAGGACAAAAAGAATATTCAGTATCAGTTGAAACAAGATGAAAACACTGTAAAAGACGGACCAAGACATACAAAGACTAAAACACACCCATTGTGTAACCTGTCCTTACAGTCCTCTGTCTGCTTCTGGATTCATTGGTGCACCAGCAGTAAGACCCCCCAGCTTTGCACAAAGATAACTCCCTCCCGTTTGCAGATAAAGGCTGCGATATTTATTTTGGCCGATAAAATAAATGCATTCACCTTCGGTGTGTCCTACACTCACCATCTCTGCTTGGAGGAAGGTTACTGGAGGTTTATGAGGTAAAGGTGGGCTCTTAAACATAAAGCCTATGTGAAGGGAATAGGAGCCCCCCATACCGCTGTACCTTTGACTCCAACAGAGAGAAAATGTTAACGTAGGACACTCTGCAAATGGGGAGTCAGGGGTGTGTAATTATAGCCAACCACAGGGTTGGGGAAACATTACCATAAACTTTACAAAGCTTTGTCTTGCATATTGTAAAAACTTCCAAATAATTGAGATTATTTAGATACTTGTGCCTGTGCCAGATTGTGTTTTGCTTCCATTAGTCTGTAAAATGTGAAAAAGGAACACAGATGGTATTTCAGGGAAGATCTTTCTCATTAAAATGTGATTACTAAAACTAAGAACGAGTATGCACAGAGCAGTTTTACCTACTATCTGTGTCTCTATTTAATCTTTGTCAAAAACAAATCATAAGAAAGCACCTATTTTTTTTAACTGTTTTTTATTTTACTATCTGTATTAGAGGAAAGGTCTCATCAGTCTACAAATTGAGCAACACATTGTCAGATAACCCTTCCCAAGTGCATTATGGATGCCAGCAAACAGGCTAATTTACATATATATCATATCGCGTTTTGCTTTAAATATACAGAAATTAAGCAAAAAAAGTCATTCAGATGCAACTTTGTCCCAGTTACAAACAAATTAATGTCATGTTTAACCTATTACCATTTGCCTCAGCTCTGTTTTGTGCAAATTAGCAAATGTTTGCCTGCAACATATTCAACTAAAATGGTGCCAATACTAAATGTACTGTACACTGGTACACTACAGTTCTGTCAAAATTAAGACTACTGACAACTGCAAAACTGAAGTTGAAGTTGATCAGTTATGGACAAAAAGAAGGGTGTCTTCAAAATATGTGATTTTACAGATTGTAAAGGATGGGTCAATATGAGGTCAGAATTTCTTAAAATTTAATACCACTGATGGCCAATATTTGCTGTCTGCAAAAATGCCTGACTCCCTTTGACCTACAGTGAACCTGCACTCTATAAACAGTAAATCCAGATTTTTTTCCAGGGGTCGTTCTGGTCTCATTTGTTTAAATGGACCCTCTAATACGTGTTCAACTTCTTTTACATTATATGTTTTTGGGTACATAGAAGGCTTTAATACCCAGTATTACCACTTTGATCGACCTGTGTGATTGACAACTAGCTTGCCCGCTAACTCAGACGTTCTTAGCTTCTTTTTCTTGAATAAAATATTCTTTTTCCCCAACAGACAGCCGGTCAGTAATTTTGGATGACATTGTTGCACAAAATGTTTGACTATATTGTACATTTTCACTGTCATCACACCTATCGCTCCTTATGCCTCCCAAATAAGGTCACTTGTGGCTCCACAGAGGCAATACACCAATGGCCAAAACCCAAAAATGCATTCAAAACAGCGGGCAAAACACCAATGGCTGACATGTTGGTAACGTCTACTTCTTATATAACATTTATAGTTTAACAGATAACTGTAATGGGCAGAAAGAGCATATGATTAATAGCATATCAAAAGGTCAAAGTCTGCTTGAACTTTAGGCAAAACCAGAGTGCATTAATGCAACTGAAGACCAGGCTTTATTCTACAGGGTCACAAACTTAATTCAGTAGCATGGCTATTTGCCCTTCTCTGAGAAAACATGACAAGATGAAAAACTTTGTCAAATAATTTCTTACTGACCAGAGAATGCCCCCTTTTTTCTTGCTTATGTTTAGACAGTTCACATGTTGTCTTCTACATTTAAACTGCCCTGAATGTACTCTGAGCAAATACACTGGACTCAAAGTCTGCTCATTTGTCAGTGGAAGCAATATTTTGGAGCAGTTTTAATAAATTGTGCTTTTAAAAAGTGGTGAGGGTGTGTTCCCTGCATCCCCAGAGTCCTCAGCTGTGATTCCATAAAACTGTCAAATGCATTGGAAGCAAACTTTTGAAATGGTTTGAAAAAGAAAAGCCAAATTCCATCAACTGATTTGGAGCCAGAAGGGACAATGTGTAGACTGACTGAAATAAAGAGAAGCACAGGAAGCGAAGTAGTCTTTGGCTGTTTTTCAGTCACAAGGATCCTTCCATGGTCACCACTTCCTTGGTAGACCAGGCCAGACCAGAACAGAGTCCTTATTTATTATTTATTTAGAAGCACACTGAACTGTCTTTATGCATGAATTGCTCTATATAAGGTAAATAAACCCATCTCATCTAATAAGATCGCCTGATAATTACATCATTGGCAAAGCAATCAGCCCTTTATCCTTCTTCAAGGATTTATTGGCGGTTTTACCCGGCTGTTTTCAGTCAGCAACATTTTTGAAAGATGCACACATAGGATTGTCGGTAGCTCGGCAATCGGCAAGGATCCACAGATGCAGCCTTGAAACATTCAGCCCTTGGAAGGATCGTGGACATTAGGACAGTCCTCCAGCAAAATCGGATGATGTAGCGTAATATAAATGAATCCTTGAAGGACCCTTGCTTGAGATTAAGAAATGGCCTGAAACCGTGTCCATCTAAAATGGCTATGGTGTTCTTTTATTGATGACCCCGAGGAATCATCTAGTCTTAAACCTCATACAGTACTTCTTCACTTAAAATCCATAGAAAATACATTAGTAATGCAAACCGAGCTAATAACACTTCTAGACAAAAAAAACAAAAACAAAAAAAAAAAAACATTATGCAGGAAGCTGGACAAAAACACAATGCAATACAGTTTGTGGCAGTTTTCACCACTGAATTTTGCATATATTGCTGAAATCCATTGCTACATACGTTGTTTTCCTTCCAAATACAAAATATGCATTTATAGGCCCAGAGGAAAATACATCACTGCTTCTACCCTCCAGGTCTTCCTCATGCAGGAAAGCCATCAACACAGCAGACACTCTGAGCTTTTTATCACTTGAACACTCAGCACAAGTTCTTAAAGACTGGCGGGTGGCAGCCAGATATGAGTGCTCAACATCGAAGTTGGAGGCTACCTTAAACAAACTGTCTGACGCCCCAGCAGGAGGAAAACGGGACAAGTCGCAGCACTTATCTCCCACTTTTATCAAAATCGCTTCCCTTATTCTTTTCTCTTCATCTCCCACTCCCTTCTCCTGTCAAACTCCCTCCCTCCTCCCACTCCCTCCTCTTTGTGTGTCCATCCTCAAACACTTGAATAAAACTGAGTCATGGCAGGAGACTCTGCCCTCTTTCTTGTGAACAAATGAGTCACTGACAAGGCCTGAGAGTTGGCTTTGAGCGTAGTAAAGACGCCAATGAGCAAATGATTGAGAGAAAGAGCTGGGAGTGTAGGATGTAGAGCAAAGGAGTGCTGAAGAAAAGAGAAAGAAAAGAAGGGGTGGGGAGAGTGAAGTGATGGGAAAATGAAGCAGAGGGAAAGGAAGACAATTAGAGAGATAAACAAAATGGGTAAATATGAAGTGAGAACAAGGGAAAAGGAGCATAGGGAGCAGAGCAGAGCAGAGAGAAGGGAGGCGACTGACAAATTATGCTCCAGCCAGAGATCTAATCAGGAGTCTGGAGGCTAAAGCAGGGGATCATCACACTCGCTCCTGATCTTCCCCGCCCTCCCTAAAGGGACAACACCCGCTGACACCAACCAAATCCTGATTTCACCGCCTGATCCCCGCAGGGACAAAAGGCCCAGACCATGTTCCCCTCCCACCTTTCGCATCCTGCTTCCACCTGCGAACAATGCACCTTTGAAGTTTTTATTAGACGGCGGCTCATTGATAAAGGGCCACAGTGGGACTTTGCCTTAGCTCTGACTGCCGGATAGCCTTTAACAGCCTGTGGGGGTGTGCATTTCTTCTGCTGTTGTGAGCAGTTCAAATCCAGATGACGGAGAGAGAGAAACAGGTGCGGCATGATGAAACAGATTGCAGCACTTAGCAGCAGAGTGATGCCTTACCTCAAAAGACGACTTTGACACATGGTGCTGAAAAACACTAAAATCCCACAAACCAAATGCTATTTACCTCAAAAACCATGAGCTGTTTAGGGATTCAGGGCTTCATAGAAATAACGTGAGTGCACCTAACAGCTCAACAATGGAAAAGTAGTGAGTGTACACCAGTGTGTTTCCATGGCCATAATCAGTGCTATTAATGCAGCGTAAAGTCTACATATCATTTGATCAATAAGACATCTGCTAAGTTCATTCAAGCTCTCAGACCACCTGAACTTGTGATTAGGGTATTTTTATCCCTCAATGGATGCAATGAAAGATTAAATAATAACTGAATATTTTTCCAGTTGTAAAACCTTGGGTTGTTTCTGACTAAGGTTATGACTTAGATGTCTGAATGTATCTCATGCACAAAGCTGTTCACCTCTTGCTTTGAATTCTGTGTAAATTATCACTTTTTTTCAACCAAAATAAATCATGCCATCAAACTTCCAAACCATTTAGCACAATTCACCCCAGCAGAAAACTTTTCTTTTCTGGAAGACTTCTTTTACTGACTTTGTAGTAATCTCAAAATATGTAACAGGGCTTAGCATGTCTGATAACGCTTCAGTCAGGCTCAGGATAGTTAACGTTCAACTCAATATTTGACAGGATCCTCACTATTCATATTTCCAGGAGGGTACTGCACTCTTTAAAAATGTTCTGTCTTCTCATTTATCTTCAATACTATTAATAAATCACAGGCAAATCACAAACTGCAGGCTGTGTTTTCCATCTTTTTATCAGTCAGTGCCACTGGTTAGAGCGTCTGTTAATATGGTCTTGATTGCAATGGCCTGGGGGTAAAGTACCTAACTTCTTATAAGAATATGTTTTGTTTTCATTATGCTTAGGATTTTTGAAAGTTTTTTTTAAACATATTTTAATATATTGTTTAGCTTTATGCAGTTTTTTATATGGTGGTACATAGTAAAGTGGTACATGCTATATTTCAATCGTGGTATATCAGAACAAAATGCACAAAATATTATCTTTCTTGAGGTATCAAAATTGCACTTTGGCCTTACAGTTCTTCTGTTATAAGCTTATGTATTTGGGTTTTGCCAAATAGGTCAAGATACCACATAAAAAGGTAGACATAAAAAGGTTAACTGATGTAAAACTGACATGGTCTATCACCATAGGTCACTTATCACTCTAAAACACCTCTATAAACTGACTTCTTGTGTCAAAGTAAATGCCCCACTGTTCTTGTAAAACTAAGATTCCATCTTATTAAATATGAATATTTTCTTGCTTTGTTGACATGACAAACTAAGTTTGCAAACCACTTATCTTTGGGTTGTGATAACACAAGTAATTTGAAGAATTCATTTCAGGTCTTGGGAAACAAATTTTCATCATTTTCTGACATTTTAATGACCAAGCGATTCTTCAATAATTTAAAATAATGAAAATAATTGTTAGTTGCAGTCCTAGCCGTGTCCTCTTTAACCTTCAGGAGTTTGTGCACTGTGTTTAGCTGCTGTAGCCACAATGGGAGAAGCCCACGCTTATGTATTTATAAAAAAAATTCAGAGTAATTTATTGTGTCACATGTTATTTATCTTTATATTCATTAGCAAAGCCATGAGTAAGTAATTGTAGTACAGAGCTAGGGTGAAGACGAACCCACCAGATAACAAAAATAGTTAGATAGTAGATAATATGAGCAGTGATAAAGTGATGTTCTGCTCGTACAACATAAGCTGTGTGTGAGGGGAGACAAGTTATTTTCATTTCATTCCCTTTGGTATAGAATAAGAGACTATTACAAGTCAAATTAGAATACAGCAGGATGCACTGAATAAAGTCTTTGGTAGAAGAAAAAAATATTGAAATTACTCATTAAGTATGACTAAATTGATGGGTCTCTTTCTCCAACTGGACTTCCTTGTGTTCCATGTCTGACTGATACTGGTATTGCATGGTTTTCCCACATTTGAGGTTTTTGGATGCATGAGGCCATTATCATACAAATATCTTAATGCATATAGTGTATTGGTTTATATTGTAATTCTCATCAATTCTCTATAGGTCATGGTCTGATATTTTTCTCGTCCTCTTATCAAAAGGGCAAAGCTTGTGCCTTGTCATCACCACTGTACATGCATAAAGAGTAATGCATCTTGTTTAATTTTCCTTTGAACAAGATAGTAAACCTCAACCTTCCCTTTGTGAATGGCTCTGGATAACAGACTGACTAAAGTGCCTAAAATGGAAATGTGATGCAAATGGCACTGATACTGAAGTTGATGCAGTGCCCGTGCTGCATCAAGCCTTCCCGAGGGTGTTTAATCTCTGACTGATGGATGCAAGACCATGACAACGATTGTAATCATCATCACTGTCATCATTGTAAAACATTCATCATTACCACCATCAACATAATAGTTATCTCCCTCTGTCACCAACCAGTCATTATCATAACCATAATCACTCACATGCACATACACATAGGCAGGAAAAAGGATCATCAGGATTACCTGCATTTGGAACCTGACAACCACCTGTCTTTGAATGCAACACTAACAAAAGGTAATACATATGGATGTACTACCTCATCTGCATAGCTAAAACAGCCCATTGCCATGCGATGTGACCTGTCTAATCACAGCAACTCACAGCTAGAAGCTCTGGATGTAAAGCTTCCCATCTCAGCAGCCACAGCCCTCCCAAGTTAACCCAGCTGCACCAAGTGGCTGATATACAAATTAAAGGTGCTAACACATTTCATACATTGCATGTCTCTGGGGACCAAAATCCATTGCAGGCAGCAGTGCACACATCTGAAAGAGTGCCAGGGAGGACATCTCAATTATTCATTGAGTGGCTGATTTATGTGGTTTCATATGGTGCATATTAAAGGCTTTGGGAGGCGCAGGAAAGCCAAAGATGGTTTACGTAACTGCTATTAATTGAGACCTTCTTTCACTTTTTTTTCTGTCTAGAGCTTTGGCTACAAAGAGGTACAGTTAAAGGTATTCTACTATTCATAAAGATAAGCATATGCATGAAGATAATGCAAAGGTAAAAGATGTCATAGCCATATCTGCACATGCTTTTTACCTGTAGTAAAATATAGAACATATAAGTGAAGGGCAGAAACAATGAGAAACAGAAAAGTTCCAGTAGACTTTCTCCAGTTTTATTCGCATAATTAAAACAGTGAGATGTTTGCCATGAGCGCCTGACTTTGTGTGGAAATGATAGGCTCAGCTTTTTGCTGATCAAAGAGAATTGCTCATTTTCAATACATGCACATGCACTGTATATCTATTAAATGTGTATGTAAAGCATAGTGAGACAGCGCTACAGTAATTTGCAGCACCAGCAGGCTGTGATTCTCTCTCTGCACACTCTATTCACACTGCATTTTTGTAGTTTATAGATCGATATGGCGTGTGAAGTGGTGTGAAGTTTCATTTGTGAATCGTACATGCTGTCAAACTGCTGTTGGAAGCAGGAGGGTCCCATCCAATTTCCCCAGAATAATGCCACCCTGCGAATATATCTAATCACTGTGAATGGGAAATGATTGGCAAAAGAATGACAATAAAGACAGAGAGAGGGGGCAAAGGAGGCAGAATGAGTAAACTGGCATCAGGAGAGACACAGACAGATGATGATGATGATGATGATGAGGGTGAAGGTGAAACTTTGGCTGTGATGCCCTTTCATTACTGCTGCATCGTTTTGTGTTTGTATTTAGAGGGAGGTTGAATAGTATCTAATTATTTATTATAAAAGCACCTTTTTTTTTAAAGAAAAAGCTGATGTCTCTGAAAGCTTTTGTCAGTTGGTCACAGTTAAAGATGACCTTATTCTCTAAAGCAAACTGCATCCATCAGGAGTTTGTACTCTGGGAAATTTTATTCCGCAAGCCCCAATCAGGGTGTTATGAGAACAAGTAGGTCAAGTCATCACAAGAAAAAGAAAACTTTATCATAGCTCAGCGGTGTCAGACACCAGACAAAGAGCACCGTATATCCCTCCTACTGCTGTAACACCACAGGTATGACACCTATAATCAACGACCTGGAATCTCCCATCAGACAGCAGCACAGCAGGAGGTTTCCCACCAAGTCTGACAGGAAAATATCTCAAGTACCTTGAGCCAAATAGCATGAATCACAGTTAAATGCCAATAATTTGCTGTAGTATCATATTTGTGTTGTTTAGTGCAGCTTTACCTCCAAGACACAGGGACCAAAAATTCCCTTCTTGTTGGTCTCATATTCTTCATAATATGAGCGTTTACTAACTGCATTATTTCATACAAATTTCTACCTCATTTTTCCAATCCATATTTATTTAGAAAGTACAAATTTAAACAACCACAGAGGTTTCAAAAGTGCTGTACAATAAAATAAATACAATAAAACATAATAAAAGATTTTTAAAAAAATTCTAAGATAAAAAACACAATGAGATATGATAGATAAATAAATAAATAAATAAATAAATAGACGACAGATTTTTAGGGAAACAAATAGCTTCTCATCAACTTGTGATGGATATTCTTTTGAAATCACAATGCCATCTTAAAATACACAAGTAATACAAAAAGCCAAGACACACAAAACACACACACACACACAGAATTGCTCCTTGCGTTTACTGATTGTGTCTAAACTATGATTTCTTTCTTCCTTCTTTCTCATAATAGCCTCTTTCGCTGGTACTGTGTGGGAGGGAGATGCTGACTTTCTGTTGCCGGTATATTTCTCTCATTAGGAGTTCAGAGGGGGAGAAGATGTACAGATAGGGACGGAGGGAAGAAGGCCCAGAGGCGACACGAGTCACAAAAAGCAGAATCCTGAGCGATAATGGAGCGAATCCATCAGTCTCTCTATTTCTGTCTGTCATTTGAGATCCATCTGCGAGTTTTAGTGAGATTTAGATGGGAGTCAGTTCAAAAAGCTTACAGAGGAATGTGGCTCAGATGAAATAAAAGATATCAAATTTAATGTAAGCCATATCACATTCATACATTAAAGGCACTGATGTTACATGGCTGTGGCAACTTGTCAAGTCTGATCCATATAGACAGTATATTAAATCACACGCTCCACATCAAAGAATAAAATGCACTGAAGTATTGTATTAGAAAATATTTATGGAACAACATTCATTGACACTACCTCAGTTTTGCCTAAAAGTTTTTACACTCACTTGAGATGTTTCTTCTCCAAAAAGCACTTAGGCTATAGGAGCTGAAATTAGGGGAAAGACGCCAGAATCTGAAAATAAACACCTTCCTTGTGCAGCTCTCTCCACTCTGCCAAATTCAAAGACTAAATATGAAGATGGATGCCATTTCAAGCTGCTATAGAATACTGAAGCCAAGATATCACAGTTATGGGAACTGCCATCTTCTGTGATGAGTAGAGCTGTAGAGTCATGTCTGATGGAATCTCAATAGTGACTGAAAAAGCTGACAAGCACTTATGAGCAACGAAATCTACCTTCATGACAAAGAATTTCTACAGCCTGAAACTGTCCCAACAGAAGTACAAGCCTCATTTGCTCTCAGACCCCTTATATTGGAAGTTGATTGCTGAATTGCTGCACAATGACGCCAAAAAAACAGACAAAAAAAAAAAACAAAAAAAAAAAACTGGGCAATGAAACTTTAATGTGCATAATGGGAAATGGAAGTAGTTAATTCAAATAAATTCTGATGTACAAAACATTTAACTCAAGTCAGTATTTCTCTATTTTTTTTCTTCATTTCCTCACGGGTCCTGAACCTAAATGTTTCCCTATTAGAATATTTGTTCAGTGGGTGGTCATCCGGCTTTCAATTCTAGTGATCAAACGTATCTTCTTCTAATTGTGAAGTGGCAAACAGTGAAGTAATATTGTACAGGTCATCCCTAGACAATGTTTACCAGGTCACTTTTTAAATAAACAAGAGTGGTGCATCCTGTCACACAAGGTTGCTAACCCAGGACTGCTGGCTAGGTTAGACGGTTTACCTATGCCTGTTTCTAGTAATTCTTTAGAGTCTGTCAGCACTTCAAGTGTTTGGTTCATTCACTTGAACTTGCAGAGCTTTCTGTGAAACGTTGACGTGGTAAAGTCATGATGTCGGACTGAAAACATGTTCATGTTGCATTTCAGATGCAGAAGACCATGATCGACCATCTGACCTACAGTGAGACTGGATCTTGAGTAGCCATGTTGGAGAAGACATGAACAGAACAATTTAGCTCATCTTGCTACATTATCTTGTTTTGAAACTGAAATAAATTGTAGAACTAAATGAAAGAAACGGTGATACAAGTGGCCACATAAAAGTCCAGATTTTTGTTATAGTTTCCGTCATTCCTTCAGACTTTTCTGTGAAAAAGTTAGAAAACATGTTGGCTCAGATATTTCATATTATGACTTTTTAGTGTGGCTAACGGAAAGAAAAAAAAAATCACACTAATGGGGTCATTTAACTAAATTATATTTATTGATAGTGGCTGATGTCAGGGGAGAAAGAGCTGGTGATTTTGGCTTCCATTTCTATAATCTCTCCATTAAGGTCAATAAGTTTTGAGCTGAGGTCTCTTTTGGAGTCATATGTACCTTACTGGTATATTTGTCCTCTGATTTCAGCAACCTTATTCACTTCCCTCAGGATATGAGTGTATATGGTTTTGTTTTGCATGATTATCTAGAATCCACAAGCCAACTGGACTAGCCTGGAGTTTGGGGTTTCTGGTTGACCATCAGCTTAACCATTTTATATGGGAATGAAATAGGGATGTCTTCAATTTTCACACAATGTTTACCAATGCAATCTGGAACTTAAAGGACTGAGGAGGCAAAGTATGATGTAGGGAAGGAAAGAAAGAGCAAAGAAGCAAACATTTATAGAGAAGTACTGGTTATCAGCCTGCCTTTCTCTTTGAGTAACTTAAGTAGCAGTGCACGGCTGCTAGCATGCTTATTTTCCACCACAAGGTTGCTGTGACCTGACTTGGGCTTCACCTTCTAAAATCCCATTCACTCTCCAAGCCTCCCAAAAACCCTCTCTTGCCTCAGCTATGGCTCATTGCACTCATCATTGGTGCAATTTTGCAAGCATATGCACGTGTGTGTGTCTGTGTGCATTTGTAAGAAACAGACTGAATAAAAAGTCCCTGCACATGCCTTAGGGTGTTTTAAAGAGACCCCTGCCTTTTTTCTCATGATGCTGTCAGGTCTTTAAGACTTGGCCCAGTGTTCAATCACCACAACAACCTCACCTAACAACAATGACTCTGGTAACCTTGGCCATCCATTAGCCTGTCTAAGAACAAAAGCCATTTCCATAGGGAGCCATTAGACGAATATAGCTCAGGGAAGGGAAGTATCCAATCCACCAGATGGGCTGCGCTTTATAGCAGCTCCAAGGCTGGACAGCAGTCTCAGAGAGACCGTTATTGGGAGGGGAAAATTAGGCTAAATCAGTGCAACACATGGAAAATGTTCTGGTTCGATGCTTTAGTCAATCCACCAATCTGAAACTGCAGGTGGACACTGATTATTGCCCAAAGCGCAGCTGATACCGGCACACTCCAAGGCGTTTCACATAACAGAACTGAAGCATTATCGGTTTTCTCTCACTAGAAAAGTATACAGGCTGTCATCGCAATAACTAATAGTAACAGCAGCCTGCTGTTATTATAGCATCATTACACTGACAACAATGTATAATTAAAATACAAGCTGATTCAAAGTAACATGATGGATGTTACAATTGCTGATAAAAACAATGTAAATAAATTATAGTTACTAATCTAAATGTTGGTTACTACCTAAAGGTTTACATCCCAGTGTTTTCTTATTGGTTTTGTCCAACAAGGCATGTGCCTGGTGCTCCCTGCAGATTTTCCCCTAAATCTTAGTGCCTCTTTGATAGATTCAATCAATCTATCATGCTGGGCCTCTGACCCCATGGGCAAGTCAGATCTAGCAGTGACTGGAATTCATCTTTGAGTAGCCCACAAAAAGAAGCTTCTCTCAGTTGCAGGTGGTACCTCATATCACCAAAAGAGGGAAGAGAAATTGAGGGAAAGAAGACCTGGCTGTTTGTGTAGGTTTAAATGTGGGGGAAGACAGAAAAAGGTGATTTCTACTGTATTTTAACATAAATATCTGCTATGATTTATAATAGGGTTTAAAGGGAAAGTTGGATGAACTCCTGTCACTGGGCTTTGGTACTCATACTGTCTGAAAGAAGACAAATAGAACACATTTGAGACAAATGTTTAGTACTGATGGTAAAATGTAATCAGACTTCTTTGTTAATCCCAAGGGAAATTATTGATAAGAGCCTCTCTCCACTTTTGTGATGACATTTTGTGCAAAATCAGGAATAAACAAAAATAAAATCTTAATTCTTAAATAATACACTAGGTGTCAATGTACCAATTAAATCCAATTACTATAAACGATATAATTTATAATCTATAGCCTGAGTTCTGACCCTGGTTCTATATTTAAGCATGATGAAGTAATGTGACTCTGGGTTTGTGGCCTTACTTTTATAATGGCTTTCCGTTGGACATGAATGGCAATTTTTTTTTTTTTTTTGCAGCAGTAGCTGGAACTTTTACTGCCATGATTAATTTTTCACATGAAGTGACGTGTGCATTTTACACCTGTGGAACAAGTTACAGCCTGACATTCATATGAAAGATAAAGAATAAAGAAGCGGAACAATAACTGTTGAATATTAATATATATTTGCCTATGCTTGCATGTAGGATGTACATAAGTGAAAAAGTGGAGCTTACTAATACCCCCTCCCTTCCTGCTCACTGACACCATGCCTAGTCAGGGATTAATTTAGAATTTTAAATTAAAGGTAACTGTAATCCAGATTTAACTAAATTACTGTCCTTTCTGGGTAGTTCAGACAAACCAAGACAAACATTGTTCTGCCCAAGTCTTAACTTTCAATTTGATCACATGGTGTCTGCCAAATTGGGTGAATAGTGTTTGAGAAATCACGTCGATGAATTTTCTAAATTAAAATTTTCAAAAATTTGTAAAACATCTAAAAAATTAAATTCAGCCATTAAACTGCAAACTGCACTTCAGCTAGAGGTAAAGAAAATGTGCATTGAATTTGAAAAGAATCAGGAGAATAGACTTCGAGAAATTGAATGGACGAAAATGTCGGAGGGACGGAAAGATGGACAGAATTCCTGGAATTACTATATACCCCTGTCTATAATAATAACATTACTTCTCTAACTTTGTACATTTTTACAGTGCCTTCTTTTGACAGATTTTAGGACAACCTGTTCTGAATCTACTGTGGCAACTGTGCTGCTGGACAAGAATGTCTTTAGGTGCAGAAAATCCAACATTTTCCTTCAGAAATCAGAAACACAGCGCAGATGTTTGATGTTTAAAGGTTCATCAGTGATCGGGGATGTGTCCGATTACTTTTAAAGTGTGATTTTTATCACTTTTCAGCTTTACTCTCCAGTTTAAATTAGTTATGAAGTAATAATATGTTACAAAAGTAATCAGAAGCCAATAATATGAAATAAGTTACTCTGATGAATTTGTTACATAAGTTAATCATCTCAAACCTATTCCTTTTCAACAGTAATCTTCCTGGTCATTGTGATACACCAACCTATAAGTCACACTGCATAAATAAGTTCCCATACTGCAATGAATGATCCACAATCCCAAAACTGTTGTGGCTTAAGTTATTAATATTAAAAGTATTTTACCACATCCTGTCTCAAAAATGCTCATTCTACACCATTTTCATCACAGCTGTTGAGAAATTGCAAAAATATTTTAGTTAGAGCATCTGCTCTGTCACAAAAAGAAGCAAAAAAAAAAAAAAAGAAAAAGAAAAAAGGAAAAAAAAAACCACCAAATCAGGTTTCACTGTTAGTGGTTCTGAGGTATAAGTGACAGGAACAAGAACAATTACAACAATGCATTTCATTTGCCACCGCCATGCTGCTGCCTTGTCAGGAGAATGGAGACAATTTTACACAAAAAGGTGTCAGGCAGCTCTCGGCTCGAGCCCCAACTTGTGAATTTACATCTATTATGTATAAGTTGAGCCGGGCAGAGCTCAGTATCCAGCCAGACCTGACTATCAGTTAGAGTTGAGGATGTGTCAACTGTCTCTTCCCATCCCGTATGGTCTCCCCTGACTAGTATTATGGCTATATCTCCTGGCTACGCAGCAGATAACGGACCTGTGTGTGTGTGTGTGTGTGTGTGTGTATATGTAGGTAGTCTTTTGTCTGACAAACTGATCTGTACAGCATGAAGAGTGTCTACTGTACCACAACTTGTATGAGTGTATACCAGAGGTAACAAAAGTACTTATTTTTTACTCAAGCAGAAGTACAGATACAGTATTTGTGTACAGAAAAGACCCCAGCAAAAGTATAAACATTGGTTTAACTTCCTTACAGTAGTACAGTGAAATGGATTCTAAGTATAAAACTGGGCCCTGTCTGTTTTCGCACAAAGTGAAAACCTCATCATTTTCATTTAATTTGAATATCGCTTTAACTGTTCTAATTTCAGAAAAACAAGAATACTGAATGAAATAACCAGCATTAAACCTAACTACAGTGTGTAGATCAGTTTACAATGTCAATGAGAGAAATTGAAACATTATGATGCCTTTTCTATTCACTTCAGTCCCCCATTAGCTTCCTTTATACAATTACATTAAAGGCGTCGTGCGGTAATATCAGCAATCAGGCTGTACCAAATGTCAGGTTTGGTGGGTTATTCAAGTCCTTCTGCTTCCCGCGGTCTCAGTGTCACGATGCGCCCGCTACAAGCATTTAAAGTTGACGC
>JAPQRP010000013.1:7503646-7516813 GCA_037367295.1 Apogon hyalosoma | reverse complement strand
ACAATTTATTTAGAATCTTGAAAGCATTCTGGTGCAGAATAACACAACTTTTATGGCCACTGCGCGAGGCCTTTAAGGATTGCAGTGTAGCCTGGCGCTGTGTAGGTTATGACAACGCATGCCTGTTCCAAAATGCAGCTATACATTGAGGCTCCAGCATTGACAGGCAAACCATATGAGGTTGTAGTCATTTGTGATTGGCTGGTTTTGTCCTGCAAGTTGGCAAAGCCAGTGATTGTGAATAAGGAAAATATGGAAGGCTGTGTTGAATCAGATGTGTAAAAATCTTTTGCAGATCATGAGTGTGTCATGATGGCCACTTTTATCAGAAACATTAAAGGCTTTAGTGGATAACAGTTATGCATCACTAAGCAAAAAAAATCCATAATAACCTTTGTAATTTCATTGGTCTGAGAGGAAAGTAGACTTCTGCTCCCTGTCTTGAATGTCTAAAGGTTGTAGATAATCTACTTTGTAACAGAAGGTTTTGGCAGGGTTTAAACTAACTACTTTTTTTCAAACTCAAACATAATGTGAACCAAATACTTTAATGTTGACAGATGCTCAAGTATCGCATCTGGACTGAAATAAACTAATTAGCGTAGTGACCTGTGCTAGTGACGTTAATGCTACAAGCCTGAAGGTTAATTCAACAATATCTGTAAAACACTGTAATTACACTAACAATCAGGCCATTTAAAATGAATATTAACTGAATCGGAAAGTTCTGACAATGTCATTTATTGTTTACATGACCCAATTTGTATGATTACTCTGAAAAGTATATCACATACCTAATTAAGACTAATGATCATCTAATTTGATGAGATCACAAGACCTAATCAAAACCTATAGTGATGGTGACCTGCTGTATACGTACATCTACAAATCACCCTTTCCTGTCTGTTTCATCTTGTTAAATTTGTCATCTGCGATACGTATCGATAGACATCATCTCTTTAGTCTGAAATATGTCTTTATGGTTGGAGGATGTACAATGGATGTAAATCAAAATATTTCATAATTCTCCTCAAATGTATCAAGACTAAAATGAATAGTAATAGTAAGAAACAGTAAGAAATGTATGCTAAAAGGTGGGAAATAAAAAGAATAAAGTGTTGGAGAAATTATTTACTCAAGTAAAGTTTAGATGCCTGAAAATTCTACTCAAGTGCAGTAACTAGTATTTGTATTTACACACATGTACAGTATGTGTTGAATGTGTGACTCTTATATAAACACCACAGCAAGTTCTGTAAGTGGATCAACATACTAGTTTTCTACTCACAGTGTATTCCACTAATATTAGGTTATACTTGTGTGTTTATCTTTGTGTTGGCGTAACACTGCCTGTGTGTGTCTGTCTAAGAAAACTGAACCAGGGGATTGAATGTCTGAGTGTCTCTTGCATTGGGGGAGCCAGGGGACAGCAGCAGCAGTGAGCGAGTCGAGGTGTAACACCTTGTTAATGTGACAGACACAGTAAAACAGTCACCGAGGGAATGAGTCGCCGTTGTCTACTTTGCTCGATAACTTGACAGATACAAGAAGCAGCGGCAGCAGCAGCAGTTCGGTTTGTTAAAGCCGCTCTCGAGTCCAGTTCCCAGCTCACCTCACTAAGATAAGTATCCGGCACAGAGCTCCAGACGACCACATTTTTTGTTAAGAAGAGCTGTGCTAATACTTTTGGAGCAAATGCCGTAGAGTCTAACAGACCGAGGAATGGACTGTGAAGTGGAGAAAGGTCTGACTTTAAAAGTTTTGGCAAAGTGATGACAAAAGGTTATGAGACTGAATGAGAAAAAAGAGACATAAACAACAATACATGCACTTAAACAGGGTATGTTCTGCCTCTTTAAATTTAAGGCGGACTGTTTAAGTGTTCTGTTTGTGAACAAAATCCTTCAGTGCTAATGAATGCTACTAATGATGATGAGGTGTTAATGCACATGTGGGTTAATATGATTATTTCAGGGCTGGGTCATTTGTTTCCTCACTCAGAGACTTAATGAACTTGAACTGGTTAATTTCCTCAGTCATCACATCATAAACATTGCATATTCTACCTCTCTTTCTATTGTTACACTGTTGAAACCTTTCCCAACACCCGACTCCAGTGTGATATGTCAGACAGTTATGTCACTTTTTCTAACACCCACATAGAAGACCAATTGGCAAGAACTTGTTATTCTAAGCTATTTCACAAAATTGCACTTTGCCAAATTTGTCGCAAACCTGAGTCGTGTCTTACAACTGTTTGCATACCACTGAGGGGAAAAATTTAGCTTGGACGGATTTCATTTCTGCAGCTTTGCACATATCAAATGAAATCCTTTTTAACTAACTGACCTTATTAATTACTGTATACCAACCTCCCTACAGCACTAAATCTACCATCTACAATCCACGCACACCTTTGGCCTAAACTGGTGTCACACATGTCCCATTCATGAGCACCACCACAAGACAAAAATATCATTACAGTAGGAAAAAGATACTTAAAAAAAAAAAAAAAAAACCCTCAATCTATTCCACTGTGATCTGAAAATATCACTTCAAGTGACTGAGATAAGATTAAGCTCCTGAATCAGCGGGAACTCCCCATGTTCCACACACTTCTCCAAAACTGGATTGAGCCGGGCCTGCTACTGCCTGACACCATTTTCTCTTTTGATGATGAGCTTCTTTACTTTCTTTTACAAAAACTGAACACAACACAAATTCACACTGGACAAAGCAGTCATGCTGAGAACTCCCATACGGATTTTCCATTCACCCACTGTATTTTTGCATCGCACTGGTGTGAAACAACGTAAAGTTCAACATATTAATTGAACTACGTGTACCATCTAGACTTAAGCCTATGTCTCAGTAAGTCTGAGTATAAATCATATGCGTAGTCAGGAGACAGTGTGAAATCAAATCTGGGTTATTTGTAATCACAAATTTAAATACAGACAGCATAGCTCATCACAGTAAAGATAATAATGCAACTAATATATTAACTTCACCTTGGACAAGCTTTTGGAGACCTGTTAGGGATGGAAGCAATAAACTGGATGTGCACAACAAACAGGGGCTGATTGAGCGATTTCGGTTTTCTCAGAGAGGTCAATATGAACTTTGGCTTTTGTAAAAAGTCATTTGATGATGTACAGCAATTTGGTCATTATTGTGATATAAATCAAAACAAGGTGACACAGGAAACAGGTTGCTGTACACAATCTCTCACCAGTTATTTCATTAGTAAAATGTTCTGCAAATGTATGCACAATAGCTGAATGTGCGTATGAAAAGTAGAAAACAAAAAGCCATTCAATCAAGTGAAATATAGGTTAGAAAAGAAGTAAACATAAAGAGTGAATTACCTTAAGTCCTGAAATTAATGGATGAATGGGTAAGATCTTCACTGAACATTGATAAATGTTTCAGCACCAAGGACAGAGTCATGGACCTAGAGGACAGGCTATGTCCATGGTGCTGAAAGTGACAGTGCTGCTAAGTCTGGGTGTAGTAAGACTATGTTGGCATCTCATCAGTGTAACAGACATTCAGTACACTCTAAAGACTGCTATTAACAAAAGGCAATTATTATTATTTATTTTATTTTTTTCTTTTTCCCTTTTTTAGGCAAAAGGCAATATTATGACCAAAGCTAGTGAGTGCTGCTTAGTGAAAGCAGCCATAAGTTTGCATTTATATATCATTTAAATACATTCTTAATTCAATAAATTTTTTCCAGCGCGTTTCATTTATTAAATTTGTGAAGCATGACAAATTGTCACTGAGGTCTAATAATTATTTCTTAATTATTGAGAAATAACTTAGTAAAATGCTTTTTCTTCAATGAATAGTAATAAACACATTTTGTAATAATATAGGGCAACACAGTGGTGCAGTAGATAGCACTGTCGCCCCCTGGGTTTGATTCCAACACCAGCCAAGGGGACCTTTCTGTGTTTTAGTGGGTTCTCTCAGGGTACTTCAGCTTCCTCCCACCATCCAATGACATGCACTAATAGGTTAATTGGTTCATCTTAATTGCCCATAAGTGTAAATGTGAGAGTGGCTGGTTGTTCATCTATATATGTCAGCCCTGCGATGAATGGTCGGTATGTTCAGAGTGTACCCTGCCTTCGCCCAAAACACAGCTGGGATAAGCTTCAGCACCCCCATGGCCCTCTCAAAAATAAAGAGGTTCAGAAGATGAATGAGCATTTTGTAATAATCTGCCACATTTCATAATACACAGTTTTATTTTCCAATGACTTATTAGATGTAGTATTGGTTACTATAAAGTGTGAGTGGTGCACTTTTACACTATAAAAAATTAACCACACATTGCATTATGTAACACCCAGCCAAAACGGAATGTTATGGTTTAACACTTCATTTAAATACAACTTCATTCATCACTTATGACTAGTGACCTTAGTGTATACTGTAACACATGATGATTCAATAGTTGTGTAAAGTGTAAATGATGCACTAGTCAGGGTTCCTACACATTTGAAATTTCAAAATTCCATACTTTTTCCAGACCCAAATTTTCAGATGTCTTGATAAAAAATTCCAACTAGCCAACCAGTCTTTATATTTGGGATTTATGAGCCAGTCATCAGAGAATTTACATCACCCATTGTGAGTTCTGCCAACGATCATACAAGGCAGTGTATGGACATCACCTGTCCGTCAAAACAGCAGTGAAACTTGACGACACCTGGGCAGGCTTTAAAATTGGTTGGAGAATACGACCAGCAGGCTGGGCGTTCAACTTGTCAATCTGCCCAAATGTTTTCTGGGGTGCCTAGCCTAGTGTACAAACACTTTAGCTGCACTAGCAAGCACCTTAAAAAAACAGATTAATCCATTTCTTTTTTTTATATATTTATAATTTTAAGTTTTAGAAAATAGAACAGTGGTAACACTCTTGGAAGCATGAATATTTTTCCATACGTTTGTTTCCATTTTCCATACTTTTCCAGACCTGGAAATATATAAAATCAAATTCCATACTTTCCATACTTGCGTAGGAACCCTGACTAGTTAGAAAATATTCAAAACAAATAGTATACTTGGTTTTGTTGCTATTGTTTAAGTAAATGTTAAGTGAAAATGTTTGGATTAAAACCATGTACTCCAATTAAATGAAAGAGAATCATTATGTTAAGTATAAATACAGAGAATTTGGGAGTGAATTCAACCTAATTGTATCAACATTTTAACTAAAATTGTATGTTTGGTCAAGACAGTTTTTTCATAATTTATTCTAAGAAATACATTTAACATACTAACTTAAAAAAATTGTGATAATCATTGGAGCAAAAATTGAAAAAAATACTTATAACACAATTGGTTACTTTTTTTTTTAAAGGGCCTCATTGAATTTACATTTAAATGATAATATTACTTGTCATCTCTTACTAACTTAATATTGCTGAGTAGACATTTGGTTGTATTTCTCAAAGTCTAAATAGCCACATACTGTAAAATCCACAATAACTGATTTTTATCAAATATATCTCACAAAAACAAACACTGTGACTCTGCTTCTGAAGTTGACCTGGAAAACTTAAGCCCTGTTTTTATTTCTTATAGAAGTGATCCCTGTAATTGTCAGTGCTCTCAAAAAAGACCATCTAACACTGTAAATGCAGCTAAAAGTAGAATTCTTCTAGTTTGTAAATTAGCCACAATATGTTATAACTGTAACCTTTTTTTTTTTTTACATATAACTTTTGGACTGTTTATCATAACAAAACACAAACTATTATTATAAAATGTGGGTGCTATCACATAATGAACTATAAATTTATACCATTGTATCAGGTCATTACATAAGTTAATTACATAATGTGCTGTTATATGCCTTCAGAAGCCCTTCTGGGTAGAGTTTAGCATACAGTACATCTAGTATGTAAATAAAGTAATTTGTCCCTCCTATAATTGCATGTTTTTTCTCCTGGTAAACAGAACATCTTGCTCAAACAGATTAGTATTTATGTTGTACCTGATAGACGTGGTAGGCGTTGGCAGCTCTGCCCTGCAGGAACACGGAGGGGATCCACACGTTGATGAGAGCGCGGTGAGCTCTGAGCGACACAAACAATGACAATCCTCAGTGCCATCACCATTACTATGATCATCATCACCATCATCATTATCACTGGCAGCAGCAGCAACATTAACAATGAGTCAGCATTATGCATATAAGAAGCTACTGCAAATTAAAGCTCACTATGAATCTCAATAAATGAAAGAATGTAGGACCTAAGACAGAATTGGAGCTTTGTCCATCTGCAAACTTAGGAATGATTCAAATATAATTATGCTGAGAGAACAGATTTTACTGTGAACATATGAAAAAGAGTTTTTAAGTCAGCCAAAGAAGAGAAAGAAAAGCAGATAGGTCAGTCTTACGTTTCAAAATCTGAAAGGCTGGGATCATCTGACGTCTGACTTAAGTCACCTGGAACCTTGAAAAAAGACAAATCAAACAATAGTTATATACTGTAATGGGCTGGGGAATATGGATAAAAGATAGACAATATATACAGCGTACCTTGAAAAAATCTAAAAGAAAATTCAATCAGAAGGCAAAGACTTTACACACATTAACTTCTCATGGTTAAAGTGGACAGGCTGGGCATTTTTAGCACTGCCAGACTCTAAAGAGAGAATGAAAAGTACTATGTCGCTCATTGTACTAGCTCTAGCATAATACATTCCAACTAATTTGTATGGACAGTAGATGTACTGACTGAAAAGAGTCAAAGGTTCTGTCACTACAGAGAGGTGGATGGGTGTTCTGGGGATCAATAGTATTTAGGGTTCCGATGTACGTTATTTAGCGACATGTAGCTATGAAGTTTCAGACTGCACCCTATCGCATTCCTGCTACAATGTCCTTCACCTACGTTGGCTACAAAAAGCACGGAAGTCTCTTGTTAGAATCAGTGTTTGTTTTGTCACTTCTGGGTTTTTTTAGATAAGGAGATAGTAAAACACAGTAGCACCGCATCTTGACGTTGGATACCACTTGCTATAAATCTGAAAGAAAAAGGGGAAATTTGTTCAGAGCTACTGTAGAAACATAGTGGCATCACACAGTGGATCCTATGAAAGGTAATGTGTTCCCTTTGTAGATATAAACCGCTCATTCTCCAACACAAAAACACAATCATGTTTATTTTAATGTGATTATACATTAATAAAAACATAATTATGAATATTATATTCACTTTCTACAATCACATCACACACTACACCTATAATTAATTGATTACAGCCTTTTTTTAACTTTTATTTGATACTTTATATGCACATTTTCTGCTTTCATCTTAAGGTTGTTTTTTTTTTTATCTCTGCCAACTTCTCTTTATTCTTTGTACTACTTTATTATTATATGTGATGTGTTTTAGATGTAGCCACACATCTCAATATGATGGTTTTTCAGTTAGTCCACAATGTGTTTAACGTAAGATAAGAAGAAAAAATAATTTGACAGAATATCTTTAAGTTTGGCACAAACTTAAAAGAGGAACTGAAAACACTTTTGTGGATAAAGGTCAATGTGATCTCATGTTGATTATTTTTAATGAATGTGATATTGGAAGGATTTTGGTGGCAAGATGGCAAAGGTCAAAATTGCTGTGACCTTAAAAAAATGTTTGGCCATAAATGCTAGTAACTGCAAGAGCTGCATGAACGAATTATGATGCAAGGATAGTGGACACGTCTGACTGAATCTATGGTTCTGGATTATTTTTATTATTATTACTGAATACCATGGCTGTGGCTCAGTTGGTAGAGCGGGTCGTCCAATGACCAAAGGGTCAGCGGTTTGAATCCTGGACTGTCCACATGTCGAAGTGTCCTTGGGCAAGACACTGAACCCTAAACTGCTCCCAGTAGAGTCTGGCAGCGTCATGCATGGCAGCAGCCCCCTACTGGTGCATGAGTGTGTGTGTGTGAATGGGTGAATGTGAGGAATTGTAAAGCACTTTGGGCACCATGAAGGTGCATAAAATGCGCTATATAAGTTAAGTCCATTTACCTTTCCCATAAATCTGTGCATTTATTTATGCACATTAGCTAGTAGCTACCATTAGTTGTGATAGAAGCAACTGATTTAGTCCCAGATTCATGGGTTTGTACCTAATGTACATCAGTCACTCCTGCAATAAACCATAAACTTACATCAATATAATCACTACCTTGGCAACATTAATGCTGCAAATGTCCAAATGCAGTGAGAGGTGAAATTCTTAAGAAAGTCTTCTACAGACAGCTTAAAAAATGACATGACTATGACAGTCTGTACTTAGTGCTCATAATACAGCCATTTACTACATCTCATGAAGAACAAATCTCAATACAGTGAATATGTTTAATGTATTGCTCATTCCTAATGATACACACTCACTGAAACTTGTCATGTGTTATATGTGCATGTAATGTTTATTTATTCTTAGACTGAAGTAAATGATGTGATATTAATGTACTGTTAAGTGGCTGGAGTAAACATCTGGCTAAACATCCCAACATAATGTGTTCTAAGTGAGATGCTAGCATTTCTAATGAAGTGCAGTGACCCTCGCCCCTACAATATGTTACTTTTATAATGCCAATATGTGAGCCGCTTCACTCTTTGCATGTTTCCAGGTCTCTTGAGGAACCACATCCAAATGCTGGCCTTGCATTTGAGTGTCTCATCCAGAGCAGGACTGTCACTGGGGTCTGCACCCTCCAGGCTTTGATCAAAGCCTACAAGAATCACACACAGATGCAAACATCCTCACAAAAACAGGAAGTAATGGCAGAGTGAAAGTGACTGGGTTACAGTCATCTTCTGGGAGCTGGTAGCATGCAGCAATCAAGGGCCAGAGTGGTTTGGATGGATATATACACACCCACACTCACTGAGCACTGGTCCAGCAGAGCAGGGCTGAAACAGTGGGATAAGAGGCCCTGTCCTCAGCCTGGGGCTCCAATCACTGCTGCTCTATCAACTCGTGGACTCTGTGTGTGTGTGTGTGTGTGTGTGTGCGTGCGTGCGTGTGCGTGTGTGTGCGTGCGTGTGCGTGTGTGTGTGAGACCGCTTCAAGCTTTCCTGAGCACATCCTAACCAGATGTTGGCATTATGTGTATTTGTTGTTATTGTGGGGGGAAAACTTTGGATGTACGAAGCAAAAGTAGGCCCTTTGAAGAAGAAGATGAAGATTAGAAGTGTTTGAGTTCAAAGCCACTAGGAGTGAACATTCATCATTAGCTTGGACATATTATTTCACAATTTCAAATTTTCTGAACTTATTTCTAGCTTCACCAACTAAAAGCAGACAATGAAGTAAGTCTGGACAAATACTTCCACTGGCCTGTAATTTGGATTCATATTGGATCCCTGATCCCCCACCTAGTGCTGGGGACAAAACTACCTAAACTGAGACCAAGTCATGACAAGATGCAAGTTTACTGAAGTTGAGACAAGACAAAGTATTTGAGACTCTATGTGTCACCAGTGCTGGGAATAACGGTGTTACAAATGACGGCGTTACTAACGCCGTTATTGTTTTTCAGTAATGGGTAATCTAATTAATTACTATTTGAAACGTTACAATGCTTTTACTGTTACTGACAGTGAAATGTGGTGCGTTACTACGCACTGATATCTAACAGCTGTTATCCGTCCTGGCTCGCTCAGCCAGACACTGGAGGTGTGACGTTCAGGGACGAGTCGAGTCTTTTGAACAGCTCTTTTAAGTGATAAGAACTGATTAGTTTGTGAGCCGTTCTTATATTCAAATTGCCCACACTGCCTTCGTGCTTCACCTGTGTGCCCATGAGTCTGAGGTGTCCACGCTGCCTTCACGTGAACGACTAATGACATGTCATAGTTTGAGTTGTCCGCAGCACACCCCACGCATGTCAATGCAGCTTTCTGCGCAGCTAACTTAGGGGAGGAGTTATCAGTGAGTCTGACTGGACTGAAGACATTTACCACTGTATCAGGGTGAGCAAATGAAAAAAGTGGAGGTGCGGAATTAACTGGAAGAAAATCTTCTTCCTATAAATGCAGATCCCCTTATGTGGTGGAAAAGCCGAGCCCTGGTGGACCCCAGTCTCACCAAAGTCATGGTATAGAAGCTCCATTTAGTGGGAACATCGGTTCCATCTGAAGGAGTATTCTATAAGACAGAACTAATATCAGACAGAAGTCGCCTCAAGACGGCAAAAGTTTGATCACTTCCCGAACTCAAATTGCCAAAGGATAAGAAGGAGAGGCAGTAGAACCCACAAAGGATGAAACTGCTTTACTATTTCAGGGATGTCTTTGATTTTGTTCACACTCCAATAAATATGAAGTTCAATGAAGTATCTGTCTATGCTGTTCTACTCTATGCAACTGCAACCATGAAACATGCTCAAAAATCAGTTTTCTCTTACGTATTTGAAGGTTTTTCAAAAAAGTAACGCAATAATTACT
Organism: Apogon hyalosoma; assembly: GCA_037367295.1. NCBI lineage: Eukaryota > Metazoa > Chordata > Actinopteri > Kurtiformes > Apogonidae > Apogon > Apogon hyalosoma. The sequence goes on along the minus strand of JAPQRP010000013.1, from coordinate 7,506,330 downwards.
TTCCCTGGTAACTAATACATTCATGAAGGAGTAATTCTGTTACTAATTCAATTACTTCTGGGGAAAGTAACTAGTAACTATAAATAATTACTTTTAAAAAGTAATTTTCCCAACACTGTGTGTCACAGGCTAAAATATTCCATTGCATGATCTCCTCTCACTTTCTCTGTTGCGTTTAAGGTCTTCTTGAGGTCTTAATTTTTGTTTTTGTTCTTATCTAAATATGAGCTAAATAATTAAATTAAATTATCTTGAACTTCATTATTAATGGTAAACTAATTGTATAAAACAGTAACAAATTGCCAGTGTGTGTCCTATGTATAACATTAAAACAATAATCATCACCTTTAACTTCTAAAGGAAATAAATGTGAATTTCCTCATTGTATCTACCATCCGCTGTGGGAAATACTGTGTGATTGAGCTACAGTGAGATGACAGGCAAAGCACTGGGACCTATTTCATCTGCAACTGGGAATTCAAACTTAATTTTTTTTGGGTGAAGTTAGTTGGATTCCACTCTCTGCTGTCACATCTAGCAGTTGTCATAGTGAGGATGAGGTGCTGCAGAAGCAGTGTCTGGGGATGACACTGACTAACACTAATGTAACGAAACTTGATAATCATTAGATACAAGCTTTATAAGGTCTGCCTACTTTGTCACTGCACTAGCATCATCTCTCAACACACTGAAATTTTACATACGTTAATATGTAAAGTATAATATTGTATACCACCACATGGGTTTAAATGAGTAAATAGTTCAGATCCTTCTATTGGATAATTACTGCAGTGATGAAGGGATGAGAATATGTTTCACCTACGATATGTCCTTTAATCCTAACTGATGCAATGAGTAGGTTCTCATTCCTCAATCCATCAGTTTAATAGGAAGCACAAAGACTGGACTGTGTTTCAATAGAAAAGGTCACGTGGTCTGATGAGTCACAAAGACATATACCAAGATCACAATACCAGGATTCATTTGGCTCAGATTGTTAAAAGAGTAGTTCAAGGAAGCATCAGACATCATTTTCCCATGGAGTGGCCAGCACAGAGTCCAGACCTGAACCCCACTGAGAATCTTTAGGATTGTGATGGAGAAGAATTAACATAGCAGTCTGACTCTGACTTATCAGTATGAGATCTTGGACACAAATTAATGAAACTCTGGATGAAAATAAATACAGCGACATTACTATGATATTGCATAAGAATCATGTGGGCATTAACTATGCCACAGAAAATGGTTTGCACAATCAAAACTAAAGATAGTCAAGGTGGCCCAGTCAATCTGGCAAGAAGTTTTACACTTAAAAAAATGAGACCTTCAAAAAGTGCTGGTCAGACCAGTTTTGAGACCATGACCATTACCAAGACCAAGACAATAGAACCTGTTCAAAACCAAAAACCAAAAAAAGGAACTTTCCTTGAACACTGTTGATGAGTGACTGATTTCTAGTCCTCTTATAACTAACTAACTAACACTAATGCTAGTGCCATAAAGTGTAAATAAATTGCTAAGATGGAACGAAAGGACTATGACACTGTATTTCTCAGCTTTGACAAATCTTTTACATTTTATATTTTATGCATTGTGTTTTTCTGGCTTTATCCCCTATGTTACAAGTGTAGGAAATGCTAATTTTGCAAAGCATCATTCAATGATGAGGAGAAATGATCATCTTTTTATATACATCTTTTATATATGCAAATCATATGAAGACTTTCCCAAATAAGAGTTTCTTCTGATCCAAAAAAAAGTAAAGTCAAACAAATAATTTGAGCAATAACTGGGATGTTGTCTGCTAGGGCCAAATTTATATAACTTTAAACTAATAGAATATTTGTTTTTGAGAGTTTTACAAGATCCTATTAACTTTAACCCATTAACTAAGATTTCAGCTGAGCTGAGAGGCATATTGATGAGAAGGTATAAAATGGCTCACATAAACCGAGGACCACCGACAGTCAAACTTCTTTAGAAGAAATCTAGATAGGTGAATTAGGAAGATTCCATTTGATTGGCAGCTACAGTGCAATAGCACCAAAGAATAATGTAAATACAAACATATCACTGATGACAAATTCAGGAAATGCAGTTAACCTTTATTGACAGCTATTGACCGCTGAGAAAAATGAGCAGAGGCGTCCTGCACAAACACGCAGAAGATTGGATGAAAATCAAACAGAATAACTGAGAGGACAGTCAACAAAATAGCTGAGTGAGAGGAGGGTAAGAAGAGAAGAGAAAAAACCTATAGAGAAATCTAATGTGGAGAGGATGTCAGCGTCAGTGTGTGTGCACAGTCACTCACCGGTCCTCGTAGATCAATGAGTTCCTGTCTCATTTGGACAATCAGGTGGTCTTTGGCTATGAGGGAACGGTACAGGCGTTCATTAAACTCTATCAGCTCACCATGCATCTCGGCCACCTGCAGTGCAGAACACACAAAGAAGCACTCACATAAATCATTTGAAACAAGTACTCAGAGCCTTAATACTTGAGTAAAAGTACAGATGCGACAATTTAAAAATACTCCATCACATGGGGAAGTCCTGCATTAAAAATTCTACTGTTAAAGAAAAGTATTAACAGCAAAACATAGAACATAGTTAAAGGATTAAAGCAAAAGTACTAGTGCCTCTCTATCTCTGTCTGTCTCTCTCTCTCTCTCTCTCTCT
>JAPQRP010000013.1:7459136-7488494 GCA_037367295.1 Apogon hyalosoma | reverse complement strand
TCCTCCCACCATCCAAAGACATGCACTGATAGGTTAATCGGTTGTTCTAAATTGCCCTTAGGTGTGAATGTGAGTGTGTTTGTTTGTCTCTATATGTCATCCCTGCGATGTACTGGCGACATGTCCAGGGTGTACCCCGCCTTCGCCCTTAAGTGGCTGGGATAGGTTCCAGCGACCCCCGTGACCCTAGTGAGGATAAAACGGGCTCAGAAAATGGATGGATGGATGCCTTTATCATCATGACGTGGTAAAATTAAACCCAGAAAACAAACCCGGATGCATATGGTGTCAAGCTTTCAATAGAGAGCCACATTTGATTGTGTTTTTGTCATTTTCCTTCTTGTTGTCGGTGTTTAAACTACAGTAAGATTAATTCACAGGTATGAGTGTCAGAATAAAAGTGTATGTGTAACGCAGCAAAAGTGGTAATGAGGGGTAAAATTATTTCAATGCCATCTGCCCTTAAGAAACAGCAGCTACAAAACCAACTGAACCTAGATATTAGACAGTAAACATAAACAATTTAGTAAAGAAGATCTCAAGGCTTTACAAAAATGTAAACAAAAATTAGATGAACTGTTGACATGTAAAGCTGAAGGTGCCCTTATATTTACTAGTCGGACTTATTATGAGATGGAAATAGGGCAAGCAAGCTTTTAGCATTACAACTTTGGAAAATACAATCAAGTCGGGTAGTTTCTAAGATAGTTCGGATAAAAATTCAGTAATCATGCAACCACAAGAAACTGCAAATGCCTTTGCTGTATACTATAGAGACCTGTATAAAAAACAAGAATTGTAAAAAAAAATTTAAAAAAAATTAAAAAAAGGAAAGTAAAATGACAAACTTTTTAAATCATCTTAAACTTCAAAAATGATCTATCACCGAAGCAGATGAATTATCTTCTCCTATTACTGAGAAAGAAATATCAGAAACCACTGGATTGCTTAAAAATAACAAATCACCTGGAACAGACAGATTTCCTAGTGAATTTTATAAATGCTATTCTGAGCAATTAACCCCTGTATTGTGCAAAGTTTACAACTATGCCTTGTCTAGGATAATCCACTAGTCAGTTGGTCAGAGGCTATTGTCTCAGTAATATATAAGGAAGACAAAGACCCAACACACTGTAGTTCTTATAGGCCTATCAGTCTCCTTTGTAATGACCTCAAAATCCTGACATCAATACTTAATAAAATAATACAAAAATATATTACAAAGCTTGTAAATCTGGATCAGACCGAATCTATTCCTGGATGCCAAGGTACAAACATAAGAAGAACTTTAAATCTTCAATCAGTAGCTGGATCAAGAAAAGAAACATCAATGCTTCTCAGCTTAGATGCTGAGAAAGCATTTAATAGAGCTGACTGGCTGTATCTGGAGCTAACATTGAAATATATGAGATTCAATTCTATACTTATAAATTGGATAAAAATTGTATATAAAAACCCTAAATCAAGAGTCAGGGTCAATGGCCAGTGCTCTCAATTTTTTGAGATACAAAGAGGGACATGCCAAGGAGATGTTGTGTCTCCATCACTATTTGCGATTAGTATAGAGCCATTAGCAGATATGATTAGATCAAATCCCCAGATTCAAGGTAAAGATGACCAAAAATGTGTTACACATAAGACTGCACTATTTGCAGATGATATCTTACCTTTCATAACAAATCCTATGAATTCAATCCCAGCCATAAAAAATAATTTGAAAACATATGGAGAATTCTCAGGCGATAGAATAAATGAGACTAAATCAGAAGCCTTGATGATAGTTGGAAGTTGGCCTCCTCATTCGAACAATATAGCACCCTTTCATTGGACTACAGAATGATTTAGATATTTAGGAATTAGTCTTACCCCTAGGAATAGCCAGCTATTTCAGGCTAATTATGGAAAGTTAATCTCACTAGTCTATTATATGTTGGGATGCATACCAAAAAACATGTTGTATGGAGACAATCTGTATATTTTAAGAGTATTATTGTTAATTGCAAAGAAAATGCTAACTGTTTCTTGGAAGAAAAATCACCCCCCCACACTACAACAATGGACTGAAAGACTGAGACAAATGTACATAATGGAAGAAATGACAGCATTATAGTAAGTGAAAAAGGATATTTTTATGCATAGGTGGACATCTGTATCGCAAATGTATTGCAATATCTGTTGAAACAGCTGAATATCTAGAAAGGATTTTTTTTTTGGGGGGGGGGTGTCTATATGTTTTTTTGTTTTGTTCAGTTTTGTGTTTTTTTCTTCCCCACTTTAGCTTGTGCAATTCATTTTTTTCCTTTCCTACTTGGAAATTAAATGGTACAGTAACTAACATTGTAAAATAAGTTTTGTTGTCAAGGAGTGTTCATGATTGTATGTGATCAATGTTTGAACTTGATGATCAATAAAATTAGTTACAAAAAAAAAGTGTATGTGTAAACATAAAAATCAGCAGAAAACTAAAAACAAATACTTAAAATAAAACAAAACAGAAAAAATTATAACGGCCATAATTGTAAGAAAACTGAATCAGTAAGGATGCAAATAATGGAATGGTATCAATATTGAAAAGTTTGAAATAATCTCCTGTCTTATCTATGGAAGTCTGTAGCAAACACACCAAGGCTACTTTCCCAACATGTAGAGCCAGTTCAAACTGGAAAACACGACATAAAAATTTATAGAAATTCTTTCAATATGCATACTTGTGTCATATAATGAATGACAATAACGTTTTTGAATCACTAAGAGGGACGCCAGTATTTCTCATCTTTGGGTTCCATGTTTACCCCCATTTTGAATTGTTACGCTGTGTAAAAAAAAATGAATAAACATGGAATACAGTGATTTGCAAATCTCACAAACCCATATTTTATCCACAATGGGACATGGAAAAGGCATCATTATGTTCTGGAATTGGGTTGTAAACACCAAAGCCATAAAACAAACAAAAATAAAGAGAAGCTGATGTGAATGAAAATCAAACCAAAGAAAAGCAGTGATGCAGCCTATTCGTTCCTGTTACATGTATTATTGGATGTGGAGGGTGGGCTGGTATGATGCAGCGGTCTGCACTGCTGGAGTCACGGCGGTTAAGTGCTACCAAAGTGATGCTGACTGCATATAAACATCCTCTGCTGCAGAACTTAAAGCACATATTCTATCATCCACTATCTCCTTCTTCATGCAACACCTCCACTTTTCACCTCTCCTATCTTTACAGAATCTCTTTGTGCATCTTCCTCTCTTCTTCCTCCAGTGTCTGATCTGATCTGAGCTGTGCCAAGCTGAGCTGGCCTGAATCAAAAGGCTAAGAAAGCCCTGGCTGACATGCAACCCCACCTACCCCAAAAAAAGAAAGAAATGTAGAGAGAGAGAAAGGGAAGTAGAACAGCAGTGTGATAGCTGACCTGAAACCTAATACCCTTAATTAGACAGGGCACATACAATGAATGGGGTGGGTAAAATGAGGTCAAGAAAGGGGAGCAAAGATGAAACATGTGGATGATCAGATGGAAGAAACTGGGCAAGAATAGAAGATTAGAAAGAGGCAGCACTGTCAGCAACTTTTACAGTAGCATGTAAACATTAACATCCAGGCCAACACACATATAGTCATGTTTCTTACCGTTATTTAAGTGCTGACCATGAAATATGACACAAGCCACTGCTAATGTCCACTTTGAAGTTTCTGTCTATGCAGATAGCAATTTTTTTTTTTAATTCTGTCTAAAAATAAGTCTTTAAGTCTTTTCTTTTTTTATTTTCTTTTTTGGGAAAAAGTGTGGTTAAGCCAACATACGGGCATCTAATCAAAGAATTACAGCAAGAGAATCCGAGTTGTTTTATTGTTTTTTTTTTTTTTTTTTTTTTTTTGTTTTTTTTTGGGGGGGGGTTTACAGCAAAATAACAAAGCTAAAGTAAGAGTGTTTCCATGTCCTTAAGTTTAGCAAATAAGTTCATTAGATTGTTTTTTGTCTTTTTTCAAAAAGATTTGATCTGATCTGAAAAAGAAGATGATCATGATGATAATGAGGAAGAAGCTCCTTGGATAATTCCATAAAGCAAGAAAACATGGCTGCTAATCAGGCCCTCATTGATTCAATGTACAACTTTCTATGTTACTACACATGGCTACTCTTTCATCAAATACAAATGAGTTGGTTTAGACTTCTGTCCATTTTATTGAGAAAAGTTTTTCACAAAACAGACTAGAACTGCCTGTAATGTAAAAAGCTGCATTTTCCACACCAGCATCTGTGTCGACACTTCTTCATTTTTGCTGAGCTGAGCTTGGTGTCTCTGTGGTCTGCAACCATGTTAACTGTTTTCATCACCACAGGATGGCAACATACTCGGGGAGCAAAATGTACATTTTGGAGGTCCAATGGATACCTCATGCTGTCAAAGGCTGGTGTCATTTTTCATAAACTAGGGTCCCTGTGGAACACATTTAGCTTGGCCAGGCTTCTGGGAATTGTACAGCAAATTCTACATGGGGGTTGTTTTGATGTTACCCTTGGACCAAATAATGTGCATTTTGAAGCTTGCACTTTAGAGGGATGGTTCAGTTTTTCTTGATACTATCAGCTATGCCAACAAATATTTCAACAAATAATTACTTCCACTTGTTTGTTTGTTTATTTATTTCAAATATAGAATTAAAACCAAACAACAAAAGGATTATATAAAAGAAAGTCAAATACTCCATAAGAAGCGGGATGAAAAAAACTAAAATATACTCTATTTCATGACAATAATACCCATATAAAAAAATAAAAATAAACTATCCGTTTCATAACAATAATACACAAATCAAAATAAAATGTCCATTTCTTAGCACTAATATACATTTCCAAATTAAACTCTGTCCATTTTGTTACATTTACTCAACATAGTGGATTTAATTGTCTTTTTAAATGTGTTATTTGATTTAATTGCCTTTGTTTCATCATTAAAGTTGTTCCATAGCTTGATTCCTTTCACAAAGATGCAACCTTCCATCACCCTCGTCCTGAATCTTGGTTTTTTGAAGATGTCTGATCCTTTGAGATTGTAATAACTTTTCCCTGAAAGCATGATAAGTACGCTTTCAAACAATATGACATTTAATACATATAGTGACTAGAGCTGCACAATATATTATTTGAGCATCGTCATCGCGATGTACGTGTACGCAATACATCATAGGTTCTGTGATGCATTAGGCAAATGAACTCACTGTGCTCTCATCTAATTTCAAGGGTATGTGACACACACTGTGCACAGCAATCCACCAATCACAATCGTTGTTAATCAGTTTGGAGTGAGTTGCTGGTAACAACATTGAAAAATGAGCAACGAACCAGAGAAAATCACTGTAAATGAAGACTTGGTGCCAAAAAGAAATGCAATGTCAGTAATCTGGAATTATTTCAGCTACAAGAAGGATGATACTGAAACACGTGTTGATGGTGCCTTGCACCTGTTGCCACAACAAAAGGAAACACAACTAATTTGTTTGACCATTTACGCTGGCACCACACAGCTATTATATCCTCCGGAGTATTTTTCCATATCGCAATATATATCACAGGGTTAAAAATTATCGCAATGTCAGTTTTTCCAATATCGTGGAGCCCAACATGGCAATGACCACTGACCAAAGACCAATGTAACCAACAGCACTGAAAATGTGAACCACAATTTTTCTCAGAGGTCACACTGACTTACTTTCTCTTATTGCACTAACATAGATCTACAAATTTTAGTATTGACACACAGTTTCTACCTTGAATAAAATGACATTTCATGGGCTTTAATTTGGTATGTGATACCTGGAACTTTTGAGAGCAAGCTTTTAAAGAATATACATGCATACAGGTTTCCAGAATCAGTTTTCGCATAATTTCCATGTGCATGTCTGGTGAAACAAAAGTCCAGAACTGGGTTCCACTCATGAGCAGTGCTGGGAATAACAGCGTTAAAAATAACGGCGTCACTAATGCTGTTATTTTTTTTTCAGTAATGGGTAATCTAATTAATTACTATTTGAAACATTACAATGCAGTTACTGTTACTGGCAGTGAAATGTGGTGCGTTACTATGCACTGATAACTAACAGCTGTTATCCGTCCTGGCTCACTCAGCCAGACACTACTGGTGTGACGTTTGCGGACGAGTTGAGCCTTTTGAATGGCTATTTTAATTGAATGATAAGAACTGATTCGTTTGCGAGCCATTCTTATATTCAGATTGCCCACACTGCCTTCATGCTTCACCTGTGTGCCCATGAGTCTGAGGTGTCCATGTTACCTTCACGTGAACGACTAATGACAAAAACAAACTAATGAGTTTGAGTTGTCCGCAGCACACCCCATGCACTTGAATGCAGCTTTGTGCACAGCTAACTTAAAGGAGGAGTTATCAGTGAGTCTGACTGACTGGACTGAAGACATTTACCACTGTATCGGGGGGAAAGACTGAAAAAAGTGGAGGTGCGGGATTAACTGGAGGAGCATCTTCTTCTATAAATGCAGATCCCCTTATGTGGTGGAAAAGCCGGGCCCTGGTGGACCCCAGCCTCACCAAAGTCATAGTATAGAAGCTCCGTTTAGTGGGAACATCGGTTCCATCTGAAGGAGTATTCTATAAGACAGAGCTAATATCAGACAGAAAAGCCTCCAGACAGAAACTCCAATAAATATGAAGTTAAATGCAGCACCTGTCTATGCTGTTCTACTCTATGCAACTGCAACCATGAAACACGCTCAAAAATCAGTTTGGTTTTACATATTTGAAGGTTTTCAGAAAAGTAACGCAATAATTACTTTCCCTGGTAACTAATTACATTCATGAAGGTGTAATTCTGTAACTAATTCTATTACTTTTTTTTGGGAAAGTAACTAGTAACTATAACCAATTACTTTTTAAAGATAATTTTCCCAACACTGCTCATGAGGAGGCAGCCAAATGAATCATGCTTTCTGCAGTTTATAGTGCTGAGGATTTGGATGCGAATCGAATTGTTATCCATGAAATTGATAAAGATGTTGTGATTCTCGCTATCTACGACTGTGCAAGATCAGCTGCACTGGAGGAAGTCTGGGTGAGAACAGACTCAAAGACATTTCTTCCAAGTCATGACATTGTTGCATCATTAGAAAGAGATAAATGTCTTTGTTGTCACTGTCCATGCCTTTTCTGGAAAAGATGACACATCATTCATCTATGGACTTGGAAAGAAGAAGCTCTCAAAATTGTTGCAATTGATTCCAGAGGATCCTCTAAGAACATCTGCAGACGATGCACATTTGCAGACTGTCAGTAAGGACTTAATTGCATCTTGTCAGTTTTTGCTTGAACATTCATTGAGAGGCAGTGAGCAATCATTGACTGATTTAAGGACACAGATTTTTAAGCAAAATCCTGGTTACTCTTGAGTCTTCCACCAACAGAAGATGCCTGTGACCAAGACATCAAGTATTCATTTTTGGCAACAATAATCAGCAAGTCTTCACACATCGCAAAACCTGTTGTCTTCACATCATATGGCTGGACGCTGCAAGGTAATGTGCTGAAACCTGTTTACATGACCAAATGAGCACTGCCTGCAACTCTTCATACTTATGTCAGGTGCATGTGCAAAAAAAATGTGTGCCAGAAATTGTGCTTGCAGCAAGAACAATGTTCCTTGTTTTGCTGGCTGTAACTGTCAAGGAAAAAGCTCCGACATGAAAAAGAGAAGTTTATTCGGACTCTGAAGACAGCGATTCAGAATAATGCTATATGTAAAGGACATTTTGAATGACAATAAATCATTTTGAGTTAATAAATCAGAAAGCTGGGGCGATGTAACATTTTGATAATGTCCATATATGTGATTTTTTTTGTCGCTGAGTGATTAATGGTTAAAAAAATTGACAACTGATATTTGTTCATAAGGCAGCAGTATAATGTGCCAAATGAAAGCTCAAAGAAAGTCCTATCATGTAATATGCATACTGCATATGAGGAGACCAGAGTAACAGGTATCAGAAATAAAATATTGTAGAGAATTGAGCTGTCAGGAAACAGTTGCCTTCAACAGTTCAGTTGGCTCAGATAATTTGGTCTTTTTTTCAATACCATATTCATTATGTTGCCTATCATTTGAAAGCCCATTGACCCTTCCTTCAGATGGTATGCATGATTGGTATAAATATACAAATATTTATTTCCATTGTTAAAAATATTAAGGGAAATTGCGCCACCCATCAAAATGGCACACCACAAAATAGTCCGATTTTTTTTTCCCAGGGATCACACCAAATCACCCCTGTGTACAATTTCCTGTACAATTCCCAGAAGCCTGGCCAAGCCATAGGGACCCTAGTTTATGAATAATGACAACAGCATTTGACAGCATAAAGTGTCCATTGGACCCCCCTGGCTCTCTGAGTAACAGCTAAAATCGATCTTTAGACTTGTACGTCCTAAGTATTTCATTTTCTGAAAGCATATTTTGCAAACAGTACCTCTCTTACCCAGTTCTTCCCTCCAATAATGTTCACTGATGTCCACTTTCATGATACTAGGTTTTACCACAACCAACATTTAAGTGATATCAACCCAGAATTCACTGCATGAGGGCAAATTAGCAATGTTAACTTAGGTAAATGTACTGTCTGTCTAAGGCAAACTCTCGGTTGCTGATTTACTGTAACAATGACTGCATCAAGTCCGCATTATGATGCATCTTGGAATTGAGAAACTTCAAAATCTCAATCCTCAGACGACATTATTTCTAATCACTATCATGAAAAAAACATCACAGCTATTTTTGATAGAAAGTGCAACTGAGTACAACAATGTACCAGGGATTATATGGGCATCACCGATACCCTCTGATGATTCTACACAGTCTAGTTTAACAGTTTCCTTCTTGGAACATTTCAAAAGACAATTATGTATGAAAACAGCTAATGATAAGTAAATACACTGCCAGTAAACACACTTTTTTAAATTTCATATTCTGAATTTTACATATACTTCATATTTATTCCATATTTTTAGAACTTAGAGTTAATATGTTGTGTATTCATGAAACATTGGTCAACTATTGCCACGAATATAATAAAATGTGCTCAAAAAATGCCATGCATTTGCCATTTGAAAGGAGTTGTCTATACTTCCTCCTGAAGGGCAATTCTTCACAAATTTAGCTGTTGAGTAAGAATTATCCCTAAAAACATCCTCAGCCTTTTGGGGCGAGACAGGCATTATATAGTAAGAATCTCTGGCCAGATGGTGTTTATCAACTTCGAAACAAGTTTGAAAATCCCCTTTTTTGGTCATTTATTCCTTCTTTTTTTCTTTCTTTTCTTCTTTCCCTGAGTGGAAAACAAAGTACTCAACATGAATATGTGTCTGCTTATGCTTGTGCATCTTCAAATCCATAAAACCTAATGGAAACCAGTTTTAGCTAGCTGTTTAACAACTGGGGCTATTTCATACACCTCGAATAGTCATGTCCACTAAAAGTGGAAGAATTCTTGTCTTTCATATTTTATTCATGGCAGAAAGGAGACCAAGTCAGGCTTTATTTAAACATCTCAAACTGGGTGAGACTTTAATCAAGAAAATGACTGATACTGGGTTACTTTGCATGTTTTTAGACTGCCTCTTTATCTGTACTACACATCTCTGACTCACTTCAACACAGCTGCTTCCAAACAGAAAAAAACATGACTGACAAACCAAAAAAATTAAAGAAAAGGAGTGAGAGAGAAGATTAATATAGACATCACAAGCTGTGCTGTCCACTCTGAACTGAAGTGGGGAAAAAAAGATACAAAGAGCGACAAGTTAAGAAGTGTGAGCACATGAGAGCAGCAGACGGAGTCAGAAATGGGAGTTTATAGAAAAGGCTAAATCTGGCCTGTGCTACAGACGTAGCTCTTTGTCACTGCAACATCACACAGCAAGCTCCACCAGCACTCAGATCACACATTTTTTGGTTATGTAGTGTTATTACTTTGAAATGCTGCAGAGATGTTAAAGTACAGTCTGTCAGCTTTAATTTTGGAGTGTTTTCATCACAACCGGGTGAAGTAAAGCGCTCTTTCAGTGCATGTTCCCCCTGTCTACACATGCCAAAAGTATTTGGACAGATTAAGATTAGGTTTACATCTTTAAAAAGAAAAAAGAAATGTGTAGTCACTTTCACTATCAGGAGCCAAAATTTTAATATACACTGACAAGATTTTTGCCAGTGTGAAGAAACAGGATTAAATGACTGGTAGTACTGGATTATCACAGCACATAGGAGCAGGTTGTGTGCTTTACTGTCTGCTTCCATGATGTTGATCTTCAATGATTTGTTGTTTACTAGCAATTAAAGTAGGTGACTTTCATGCACTTGCAGCCACTCTGTAAGTACGAGCAGCAAAAACCCCAGTTAATCAAGTTAGGCTTGTTTAACAAACTTTGAAACATCAAGCTCCCATTAAAGATGAAGCTTTCTTGGGGAGGGATCATTTTGTCCTTTCTGAAACCCGTAATTCCATGAATAAATCTGAGCTATTCTTTACCAACAGAATCATTCAGTCATAAACTAATATGAACCACGTTTGACTGGACTGTACATCAGCAAGGTCATCAACAAACATACTATAGCCCATTAAAGTCAAACAAGATATTTGCTTTATTTGACTGCAATACATGATGCCAAGAGGTCATCAGTTTAGGTTGATGTACCTCAGCAAACTGTCTGCAAGTCTTGTTGTGAACTAAGTCAAGCTTTACACCTTGGATGATGTCTATGCAAACTGACCTTGTGGACAGTGCAACATTTGGTTTGTGCACTCACTATCTGATGAGATCTCTTCAACTCTACAAGTTGCACTTGTACCTCCTCTTAGGGCTGGGCGATATGGAAAAAAAATATATCACGAAAAAATGTTTTCATATCAGACGATACTGATGTGTATCACAATATAAATCAAATCACTATTTTTGTCAAGCTTAAATTTTTTGTTACTCAGAAGTTAGTTGTGAAGACATCAGAAGGTAATTATTGATTTAAATATGATTTAATTTCTGTCAGAAATTGAACATGACAGATGTGGTGAAGAACATTATATAACTGTTTAAGACACATAAAACAGGTACATATATTTAAGACTAAACTAAAAGTCTGACCAGCAGGCAAAAGCTTTCAAGTTTTAAAAGAGAACACAAACAAAACATCTTCATAAAACAATGCCAGTGGTACATGTGGGGGTCCAGTCCATAACTGCCATAATTGGCGTAAACCATAAACGAAACTTAAAGGGGAACTTGGCAGGATTTTACCGTTTTGGTTCTTCTTTGCTGTTTTTTTAGCATTTTTCTTAGCGGAGCTCCCCCTACAGTTTCGTAGTACATATTTACTGTTGTAAAACCCACTGTTAACTCCCCCCCTTCAATCATGTGCATTTATTTTCAACGAAGCCGGCAACAAGAAGGGAAAAAAATAATGATCAAATACTTACTGGAGCGGAGCAGAATGGGAAACTTTAGCCAGACATTGAAGTTTTGGACATTTGTTTTCACTTCATGCTGCTGTTTATCTCTGTGGCTAACATTAGCAGGTCGGTGCCAGCGGCTGCTAAGCTCAGACCGCTGGTTTCTGCACTCACAACCAACGTTGTCACTGACCCGTACGTCTGGGAAGCCAGGGGGGATGTACAGACAGAAACGTGAAGCTCCGCCTGCAGCCACTAGCACCGCGCCGCTAACATTAGCCGCACAGCTTATGAGCTAATCGGTGCCCTGAGGCTCGATCTGAAGCTGCTCGTACCATGTTGCTAATGCTAGTTAGTTCATGAATGAATGGTGATGCCCCGGTTCTCTACTGAACATCTTAGGAACTCTTTTGTTCCTGCTGTTGCGCGTTTTTATAATGAGAACTTTATTAGAAGTTGCTCTTGGGCTGAACCAGTAGCACCATCTAGAGCACAGAGCCACTCAAACAAAGAGTATTGAGGGTTTATCAGTGCCAGCTCTGCCATTGTAAATGCCTGTGAAATGAAGGCATGGCTGTCTTGTGTTTACAGTTAGCCAGCGGTACCTAGCTGGAGGTGTGTTTAAGTGATAGTGCTGCAAATCATGACGTTTCTCGTAGACACAAGATCTTGGACAACATCTAGGCTCTGGGACGCTACTGAGAAGTTGTAAGTGGCAGATTCAGCCCTAGAGGTGCTAGTGGGTGGGCGGAGGGCTTCCATTCAACCCATAACAAGCCATTTAACCATCACAGTTACTCTGAAACTGTTTGAGGCAAAAATCCTGCCAAGTTCCCCTTTAATATACTGTGTGAGTTCCGCTTCAAAGATCGTGTGGAAAGGCGAGTGTTTGCATTCTTCACATAGACTACTTGTATTTGTTCAGTACACCTCCGTATTGTATTGAAGGCCCCGAACCGAAACAGTTCGCACCCTACTTTTCAGTAACCTGATCGCCTGAGTTCTAGGTCAAATTTTCTCCTGAGGGAACACTCATTATCTCTGGCTGCAGCTAAAAATTAGCATGTGCTGTGGCTGGCTCTTACGGCTGTGCTGTGTGCGTCAACCTAAAGCCTCAGTCACAAATGCCTTTACGAACAGCTATGAACATCGTGTGAACAATTTATGGAACATTTCATATGACCTTCTCCAGGCAGCCATATAGGAATGGAGTGTTCATGGAGTGTTCGTGGACTGTTCTCAAGTTCGTGGCCAGGTGAGCGATCTTGTCCAAGATTAGGAGGCCTTTCCAGAACCCACATGTTCCTGCGGTGGCCACAAGTAGATCTCAAGAATACCTTATGGTATTATTAGGGGTCCCTTATGGTGTTCACACAAACGTCTGTCCGCACAGACAGAGATTTGTCTTAAGGTGGATGTAAGGTGTAGTGCGACAGTAGTGGGACATTTGTGCGGCATTCGCAGCATTCTTACAAACTGTCAAGACGGAGTGAATGACTATACTCAGACACATGGTGCAGAACATATAAAGAATAAAGTGTTTTATTAAAAGAAAAATATGCTTGAAAAAACAACACCGAACCTGCAGAGATAATGCACAGTTCACAGCACCCGGGTGACAAAGATCAGGGTGATGGAGAGAATGTGCGTGACGGACGGTTAGTGTTTTTAATGTTCACTTCCCTCTATTATTCTTGTGTGTCTTTGTTTCATTCTTAAATCTAACTTTCTATTTCAAATTTCTTAATTTGATGTCTTATTATGACTCCTAATTTCTAACAGTTTGGGTCAGTTTTCTCTGAATACATTACAGGAATGCTGTTTCAACACCACGGACAGCACACAATCCCAAACATAAATGCACGTTGTAAAAGGGTTACTGTAAAAACAGGTTAACATAGTTTAATGTCTGAAAAGAGCATCAATCATCACCAAATTATGGAGGACATCTCTAATGCTGGGATAGGCTCCAGCACCTCCACGACCATCTGGAGGATAAAGCAGTTCAAAAAACAACACTCTCAGATTAAACTATGTTCAGTTTTTTTTGTAGAGGTGAAAGTGGACATGACTACAGGTGTCCACATGAACTTTGGTGATGACTGATCACTGTTCTGGGGCATTAAACTACATTAAGCTGTTTCTTTTATGTTAACCGTTTTAGAATGTCCCTCTTCTTCTGCTGCTGTCGGACTGAAACAGCTGCTGGACCTTCCTTTTCTTCATCTTGTAGCTGTAGAAGTTTCAGTCTTGTGGGCATTATTACCATATTGAATGATCATGACATGATGGAGTACACGGCCACTGTTTATATACCAATCTAAATATCTGGAAACATCGAAAGATCTTCCTACCAATGACTTGAGAGCGCCGTGAGTTTCACACGTACATTCACCTTAAGACAAAATAATTCGTGAAGTGGCCGTACGTCTGATGTAGGAAGGTTTCAAGGCACCCTTACGGACACTGTACGATGTTCATACAACACAAAATCACATTTTCTCATGGAGGCCTCAAGTTGCTCTTGCGGCAGCCGTACAGACTTCATAAGACGGCCATAAGAAAATACTGCTCCCTCATATGAACCGGGAGATTTGTACGAACCCATCGTTCGTAAGAAGCTTTGTGACTGAGGCCTAACTTGACGTGGCTCTAGCGTGATTGGTTCAGTGTGGCGCTACTTAATTATGAGTGGCTGTTCTTGTGTCTGTCAAAACATGGACAAATTAATTCTATTGAAATTGTATCGAGCATGGCCAACGACAGATCATGTTTCACTGCTACATGCTTTGGAATGCATCATCATGTGATACTCTGAAAACTTCTGGATGACCTTGGACCCAGTGTTGCATCTTAGTTTTAACATGTACTGATCTTGTATTAACAGTAGCAATTTTGTCCTTGAGGTCTTTAGAGAGTTTTTGGCCATGAGGTGCCATGACTATTCAGTAACTCCTTGGCATGAAACTCTTCCAGTTGAATTTTATAACCTAATCCATTTTGTACAATAACTGCCCTTCTGCGATTGGTTTAATTTAATCCAAATATCCAAGGTGTATTCACTTTTGTCACTTTTTTCAGAAATCTCAGTTATATCTTTGTAGAATAGCTTTCTCGTATGCACAAACAAATCAGAATATATCCACTCTATTCTACATTTCAGTCCAGTGCTTCTAATACACCTGCCTGAAAAGCTTAAGTCAAATAAGTCCTAAAAATCAAAGTGCCTGCTTACTTTTCCCAGCTACTACACAGCAGTAACATGAAGATATAATCCTGGTGTGGTGACTGGTCTCTGCTTGATCTTGAATTATTTCATCCCTGCATCTAAATAGTAATAAATGTTAGTATTACTTTAAAACATTATTTCGAGACACGGGAGGCACTGTCCCCAAAACAAGAAATAATTAAAGCAGATTTAATAAGTCCCAGAAAGATTTTTGTACTCAGAGCATGTGTGAGCACTTCAAAGCAGATTCACCTGTATTATTCTGGAAAGAATAACATGCATAATGCAGTATTTTTGCTTTTCAAGGGTCATATTCACTTGCATTACACAGCAAAAGACAACAGGCTTTATACAGGAATATTCACTCGGTTATTACTGCATCTCCGCTCTGAACAGACTGTCGGTGGCTAGTAATTGTTGTTCTTGTTCTTGATGTTGTTTATGGTTAATTAATGAGCTTGTGGATCAAAGGGAGAGTCCCTGATCCCAGTGGAAGTTTTGACCTATATCTCTTCTCTATCGTCTAACACCAGTCTCTCTTGACTTCTCGACACACCACAGCAGACATAGAAAAAACAAACACAACAATGAAAAATAAAAAATATCTGCTGCAATTGTAAGTGCAATATCACATGATTCTGTAGTTAGTTTGTTTATTTGACTCAGATGTCTGCTGCAGAATCTGGGTTAAGATGATCCAACCTTTAGGCTACAGACAAGTTAGTTTACAACTCTGCAACTGTATGATGTAATTAGACCTCAATATTAAGCCAAATGTCCTCAGTTTTCAACCTAAATTACTTCATTTATCTGAGCAGTGTGGAGTGCCTTTAGAGTGTGGCCAGCTGAAAAAAAAAGGTGGCATTCTATCTAGTATTGCTGATTTCTGCCAGCATAGACACGTAAGTTTGATGCATAGACTGTATATAAGGAATGGATGGAACTATTGTGATGTCAACCATTGGTTTTTGGACTGTTGTAATTATTCGAGATGGTGTTTTGTTATTTGGAGACCACTTGCAAAAAAGTCTGAACTTGGAGCACATAAGGGGTGATGGGTCAGCCAATGTTAAATACTAGTTCAGTACTACCAACCTCAACAAATAATTGTATAACAGGTATGTGATGGTCTTGTTAGTGTAAATTTACCATAACTAAAGTCAGGCTGAATGTCATGGGAAAAATAAGTCAGAGCCTAAAGCTCTGACAGTCTAACTCAGCAGATGAGCAGGTCTCACAGCTGCCAATCACAGCCCAACATACAGTACACAGTCTGGCAAAAAAGTCTCACTTTGACTACTGCATGTTATCACCGTTCCATAAGCTGATGCCACATCACAGCATTTACCGTACTTTTATTATTTTAGGACAACACTGCTGAGCTTAGCCCTGACAAAGTGAAGCAACTCCAGATCAAAACAGTGCCCCCAAAGGCTTGTACTGTAGGCATGAAGCATGATGGGTAATGACATCATCCTCCTCTTGTCTCAACCTGATGCATCCATCACTCTGAAACGGGGTCAATCTGTACTAATCAGATCACATGACTTCCTAACAGCCCAAGAATCATATTAAAGGGACAGTCATTTACATAGATAGACATTTACCTGAACACTTAGAGGGTCCAACTAAAACGAGTAAGACCAGACTGGCTTCTGGGGAAAAAAATGACAAAAAGAAGTTCAATGGAAGTCTTAGGATATTAGGCCTTTTGGAGGCAGAATCTAGTAGTTGTCAGTGGTATTACACTAACATGCTTTTTCATTGGCCTTACAATGCATAACATAAAGGCATAAGATTCTAATAGATCAGACAGTGTGGAAGCAGTTCATAGTTCGATTGTCATCTTATACTGATAGCTGCACAGATTTCAGACTCCTCTTTTAAGCCTGTGTTGTGACAAACACCGGGACACATTTTGTCTATATGTCACATTCACTAATTAAAAGTAGCGATCACACACACACACAAACACAAGGACGGACGGACAGACAGACAGACAGATTTAATTTATTAATCCCCACGGGGAAATTCAAAATACGGTCACCACTCCACAGAAACAGTCATACTATATCAGCAATAAATACATAAATACATAATGTAAATAGCTTGAAATAAATTAAAATTGCTTGAAATAAGTTATGATTACAAAGAAAGTAGAGTTATATGATAAAATGTGTATTCTACCTAACACTTTAACCATAATTCAATTTCAATTCAATTTTATTTGTAGAGCCCAATATCACAACAAGGTTGTCTCACAGGGCTTTACAGAGTTAGTTGGATATAAACAAACAACAGTCAAATAAACAGGAGATGAGGGAAATGGATTAATGTCCTGGGCATCCCCCGTCCTTAGACCCTCTTTCTCAGCAAAGAAAAACTCCAAAAACCCAGTGGGAAAAGAGAAACCTCAGGGAAAACCACAGTGAAGGAGAGATCCACTCCCATTGACAGACAGGCTATAGATGCACCAGGACTGATGGACGTCCATTTGCAGTTCCAGTCTGTAAGGATGCACTAGGGCGGGGGCACATGAGGGGGTCCATCTAGTCAGATGGGGCAGGTGGGGGTGAGGAGGTCCATCCAGAGAGGTGAGGGTGGGGGAGGAGGTCCAGGGTCACAAAAAAAAAGTGTTCTGGAGCTTCTACCTCCTATGCACCCCAAACTACTCCTCCTCCTGTCTCCTCCCACCTCGCCTCCCGTTTAAAGATTTATACAGTTATATCTGGTTTACATATTACTCATAACAATTCTGCTTTAATTAGACCTAAATCCATCACATTTCCCAAATATGCACCCATTAAAGCACAGTGCTGTATTATAGACATGACGATTTCCAGGGTTGTCAATTTTTTTTATTTTTTTTTGTCAGCAGTGTTATGTTTGACTGCTGAAACAAAACAATGCCTTTATGTTCTCTTTGTGTAATGCTGATTCTTCTTTAGACAGAGTAGATGTATTGTGAACAAATTCAAAGACCCTTTAGTTATTTTAAATAGTCAGATGTCCTAAGTTTTCAACCTAAATTAATTACTTACTAGAATATGTCCTCCTGACAAAAAAAATAAAAAATACTATAAAAAGACTATATCCAAGCTTGATACAAGTTTGACGAGCCTCACGTCTGATTTGATCACAAACCACAACCTGAAAAGCTTCTTTCTCTCTGCAACACCGCCTCTGTCATTATGAGCGTGCTTCAGCTGAGGTTGAGTCATTTATTCTGTGTCTGTGACAACTGACAGATATCCACAGAAACAATATTGACAAAAGCAGCAACAAGGGCACAATTTACAAGAAAAACAAAGCATCACATTATACAGCTACTGTATCATTTCAGTTCCCTCGCTGAGTAAAACCTTAATCAAAAAAGAAAAAAAAACGGCAGATGCTGTGAGTTTAAATGATCTGCGGGCCCAGGAGTTCAGAGAGGTGTTTCTGTTTGACACCAACCGCCTGTGTGCGCTGATAAAAGGATGTGTTACATCACCAGTCGCCTACCCTTTCCTTATCACTCGAGACTCACTGATCAGTGTCATGCAGGTTTGCCGCTTCCCTGTAAATCTCCGTGGACATGTTAAATGCATTATGTAATTTGTTTTTATTACTCAAAAACAATGAAAACTACCGGGCAATAAGGCTGAAAATTAGAATCCTTGTGACAAAGGAACAACAGAAGACACACATTATGTCTCTGTCCCCCTGGAGGATTTGCAGTTTCACGTCTCTCTCTGCATCTGTCTATTTTTCACTCTTCCTCTTTTACCGTTTCATTGCCTTTCATATCAGACATGCACTGGCCTATTGGGATACGTTCAATTGCCCTCCCACTCTGATAGCTTTTTAAAACCACTTAGATCAGACATCCATGCCAATTCATGTGAGAAAACTCACTCATCCACATGTTTGCACATCTGACGGATGCATGAACACATGTACAATGTTTGTTTTTTTTTTTCCACTGTCATAGCTGAGAAGCAGGGAGTGAATGGATGAGAGGAGGGGGTAAGAAGTGTCACAGAGATATAGCATAATTTGTGCAATATCATTGCTCTTTCCACATGACAATGCAAAAATGCATTTGTGCCAAATAATAGCTGTGCACACTTTGATGTCAAAGGGGAAACCAATGCACACTGCAACATTACAAGAGGAAAACTACAAACATCACAACAAGTATCTTCATCCTGGAAGAAGATTTACAAAAGGTCCATTCTTAGTCTCTTCAAACAGCAATTGCATGTGGAAAAGAAGGACAAATGGCACAGAAAATGCTATGTTTTTGAAAATACAAAAGGACATTGTACATACTGTGTGAGTTGTTTGGTCAAAGGCTGACTATATGCAACGCATTTAGGTGGATTGATGTAGGATAGAATATATGTCTTCATTACCTAAGAATGGGCCCTTTGTTTCTGTAGAATGAGAGAGTCACATTTAACGGAGTCTACTAATAGACATCTTCATGTACAACGAAACAGCCATTGGCTCTACCAAGGGACTTTCTTGTACTGTGCAAAAGTCTAAAACCACCTTCAGCTTTGAGGTTTTTGGAGGGTTGAAATGAGAATGCATATTTATTTCTCATTGTCTTTTCTTCAGATACAGCAAGAAAATACAGGAAATATGTGCAAAACCTTAAAAGACACAAAAAACTGAACTAAAGATGTTGTAAAAGTTGTCCCCATGACAGGAAACAGCACAAACAATTAGAACCATCTGACAAGTGTTGAATGAAACCTGGCATAAAACACCTGAAAATTAATACAATAAATCTCATATTGTCTGACCAAAAGAGTTAAAGACATGTAAAGTGTAAAGGGAGGTCGCACTAAATGCTACCACAATTCATCCCATGGGCTGGATTGGACCCTTTGGCAGGGCCGGTTTTGGCCCGCGGGCCGTATGTTTGACACCCGTGATTGAGATGATTTAATCTTCCTGCAGAGTGACAGGACAGCCTGACAGGACAAACAGTGGGAATGTAGATGTAAACAGTCTCAGCATCATTCAATTCAAGCTGAAGGGGGTCACATGTTTCCCAGGTTAAAGGAAGCTGAATAGTCCATTATAAACCAATATTTATTTGTGTCTGGCAGGCACCGCGTGTATCCAACAAGGCTCAATGTGACATTTTCAAAAATCAATAACTTGGCTGGACAGATTGTGTCTCAGTTGCTAAAACAAGATGGCTGAGTCAAAAGCGCTGACAGCTACTGATGTAAATCACACAGCTTTTGATCCTCATGTCATATCAAGACTGACACTGGGGCTGCTACTGACCCCAACAGATGCACACTACTCCACACATCTTTTTTTCTTATGTCATTTCATACAAATCTTACAACATCACTTTATTCTCCCTCCCACGGTAAACGGTAAATGGTAAATGG
Source organism: Apogon hyalosoma (assembly GCA_037367295.1). Taxonomy (NCBI): domain Eukaryota; kingdom Metazoa; phylum Chordata; class Actinopteri; order Kurtiformes; family Apogonidae; genus Apogon; species Apogon hyalosoma. The sequence continues at coordinate 7,468,401 of JAPQRP010000013.1, read as the reverse complement.
ACTGAACTTATATAGCGCATCATGGTGCCCAAAGCGCTTTACAATTCCTCACATTCACCTTCACATTCACACACACACTCATACACAACAGGTGGCTGCTGCCTTGCAAGGCGCTGCCAGACCCTACTGGGAGCAATTTTAGGGTTCAGTGTCTTGCCCAAGGACACTTCGACATGTGGACAGTCGGAGACAGGATTTGAACCCCCAACCCTTTGGTCATTGGACGACCTACTAAGGATCTTTCTTGTGTTCGGACACTTTACCATACAGTTAGAAAAATGGCTGGAATTTCCAATACTACTGTATTATTGATACAAAAACAGTCAATTGCAAATTAGAAAGCACTAGTAGAACAAAGTAGTAAAACTAAAGCAGTAAAAATAATAAATAAGTAATTATTGATATTATTATAATAAGGTCTACTAGAACAAAAGGGACTAAGTCTCCCTACTTCTAAAGAGTCATTGTGGCTTAGCTGTCAGTGGACCAGAACAGAGTCTGTCCTGCAAAACGCATCCTTCAACCATCCCAGAGGATGCTGGGAAAGCCCAGCTGAGACTGACAGCCAAATAAATTAACAAATAAATAAGTAAACATCTTTAAAAATGCAGCACACATTCATGTGCATAAATAAGTGATTTGGCTGAACACAAGCAGAATTATTTCTTATTTAAAAATATACAATTGTGGATTAAATATTCATAAAAGATTCCACTCCACACCCTTACAATCCACAGACAGTCTTTACCTTCCTCAAGTGTTGTCTCATTGGTCACCTGACAGTACTTCTAACATTATTAGACAACAGGACGCCTCATGCTCCAGTTATTAAAGAGCTTCAGTATACGGACTGCAATCAATATACTTGAAAAGAAAAAAAAAAAAGAAAAAAAAAAACTCAGGGAATAGTTATTGGACCTGCTGAGAGCTACAGGTTTAAATCAATGCAACTTCAGAAAGTACAAGTTTTCAGCTTTAGTCGGATAAAGCATCTTGGTGTGGGTTTTCTATTCCCCCTCTTGAGAGTCTGAAAGCCTTAGAACATGTTTCAGCATACTCTGTGTATCTGAAAAAGCATCAGGATTACATATGCAGTAGCCAGTTAAAGGTGGAAGACACACTAAATAACAGAAAATCTTGACTGTCCTCCACTGTGAAACAACTGGAAGGAACATGCTATGGGGTATGTGGTTGTAATTTAGAGAACTGTGGGATACCACATTCCACAACATTAAAAATAATGATCAGCACCAGCACGCAAACTGAATTATATGACTTTGATGCTGTTGATAGCAAAAATGAAATGTATAAAAATCTGCATTATATATAGGTGGAAGTGACTCAAAGCTGCAGTGTCTGTAAGTTTTTTAGTGTCATTAGGCAAAAATTCAATGATTATCTTTTACGATATTATAAATTAAATGGTCTGAGAAGACATGAAACCTCCGCACCAGGACCACGATGCCTTGTTTTTGTCTAATTTCAGGCATTTTCAGACATATAGAGGAGTTACATACCGCTAGCCTCATAGCATAATTGCCTAACTCATACATAAATAGACAAAGTATTGGGACACATCCAGGTGTTTCATTTTTAACAGAAAAGAAACACCTGAATGAAAAGAAACATCTTAAAGAAACATCTGAAAGAACAAAACAATAATGACAAATGTCATAATATAGTTTTATACTGTGATTAATATCATATTGATTATTAATATTGATGTTTATATGTCAAATCAACATGAACAGGGCATCAAATGAGCTGTAACCATGATGTGTCCCATTATTTTTGTCTATATACTTTATAAGCATCAATATTTCCTAAATGTTTAATGGGAGATTTTTCTTTCTAAGCAAGATGTGAAGAAAGTAGATGGTTAGTTGTGACAGAAAATTATTTAGTCAGAGCATGAAAAATATTTTAGAAATTTAGAGGTACATTTAAAATCCTACTCATAACCAATGCAATGATATTTATCCCAATATATAACTATATTATGACATTTGTCATTATTGTTTTGTAGCCCAGAGCCCTGTTAGAAAAGAAACACATTCGCATTCAACGTGCCCCAATACTTAGGCAATTATGCAATGAGACTGATATGCGATTTACAGCAGATTCCAGATACAACCTGGCCTCTATTGTTCTATGGCATGTCTCAACTTTCAAGAAATGATCTCAGGTCTTCCATGTTCATATTTAGTCATCTGATTTGAAATTAATACAGAGGGAGACCATTTGTATTTTCATATTCCGGTGTTTTTTCCCACTGATTTTTTTCTCCTGTGGCTTCAATATGCTATTTCCTGTTTTAAGATCAACCAAAGCTTTTTCCTCCTTGGTGCTGGCATAGAGTCAAACATTTTGAATTGCTCTTTGTTGTGAAATTTGAAAAGAGAAAATCAACATTCATTCCCTCTGGGCAAGAGAATGTAGTAGCCCTACCCTTCACTGAGTCTGCCAAACCTTGTACACTTTGCAACAGGGAACTTAAGCTGTTATATTCATTTATTGTGATCTACTAATTTGAAGAAAAAAAAATTAAATTGTATGTCTTTTCTCATTACTTTAGTTGCCTATTTTGTTTGTCAGCTTGAATACGTTAAAATGTCAAAACTCACAATAACACAAGAGTGACTGAATGATCAAGGCGGTTGCTCTTATTGCCATGTGAGTCTGGTTGGTTTGAAGACCTTTTCACAAAGGCAGCAAGGTAAAGCATAAGAAATATTCTAAACATGCTATCCATGCATTAAACCTTAAACTAAAACCTTCCATGGCTTTGTATAGACGAATTATGATCCAGGAACAAATCCACACCCAACACCATGAGTGTTAGCCTCAAATTGGGTTTAAAGTTACTCTTATCCACAACCATTTTTTTATTTCACTTCCTCTGTTACATTTTTATTCGCAGTTTTTACACTATTCACACAGAAGTTGCTACTGCAAGTCCAAGGTTTGCAAATGGAGGTTCTATGTTGTTACTGATGATGATTTCTGTGGTTAAATGAAAGTAACTAAAGACACCTTTTTTTTTTTTTTTTTTACTCTGACATGATTTTTCTTTCTGACTTGATTCAGGCTCATAAAAAAGAATTAAAGGAGTTAAAGTTTTATTGACAAAATTTTAGTGAACTATACTCATGTTATGCAATTTAAGTACAACTTTTAATACAAGTGTGTGACTTTTATCTATTTATCTACAGGTTGCATTTCAGATGTTCTGTCCTATTTATCTTATTTATTCTGTATGTTCTCATCTGTTTTAGTATATGTTATTCTTATTCTTACAAGTTTATCATATCATGTTCTTATACCATTCTTATATCTTTGTTCAGCATTTTGGGCAGCTTGTGTCATTTTAAATGTGCTATATAAATAAAATTGACCTGTAACAAAAAAAGCCAAATCACTTGTTTTATTAACATAGCAGATATGAGACCAAATGAAATGTGCTATTATATATTACTAGCTACTTAATACAGTTAATTACTACAAATTTACAGTGAAAATTATGCAAAAAAAAAAAAGTAATGCATGGATTCTGGTTTGGCCATTATATTCTCTTACAAGTATGTGACCCGTTAGGAACCACGGGTTCTAGATGTGGTAGTTTGTATGCTGGGGAGAGCAGGCTTGTGGGAAAGATGTTAGTCTATATTTTGTGAGTAGTGACATAAAAATAGTTTGGTAAGTCATTGTTTACAATGTAAACAGCAATTAATATACAGTATTAATTACCCAGGTGCACCTGCAGAGTGAAATTGTGAGGTATACAGACAGGGGTGGGGGGGTGAATAGTTTGTAAGACGGGGGTAGTTCGTTAGACCAGGGTGTATGTGTGTGGGGGTCTCTCTCTCTCTCTCTCTCTCTCTCTCTCTCTCTCTCTCGTCACTTAGTATGCACTCAGTACGCACAGGCCGTATGGCTGCAGGTGCCAATGTTAATACTGATATGTTGGGACTGTGGGAGTAAATGCAACGTTCCTGCTTTTAACTTCATTTCCCACCATGCAGCATGGTACTGCGCTTCTGTGATTAGAAGGCAACTGTATTCCACAATGACTAATATCTTTGAAAATATGGTTCCTATCTACTTGCCAAGATATTTAATGTGGAAACGGGATTATTCTACAACTGTAGGTACCAAATTCGTCAGGTAAAAACATCTCAATTTGTCAGAATCATGTTGACACACACACACACACGCACACATATACACAAATGCTCTGAGACTTTCCAGTATTATGATATAGATTACATGGAACAAATTAAACATTTCTCTTAATTTGAACATTGGTAAAAACATTTGAAATAGTGTAAGTACACAAGTGAACAAATACTTTAATGCCAAAGTAAAAAAAAATAAAACAAAACAAAACAAAACACCTGTACAGTGCCTGACTTACTGTAGAGAACTTTAAGATGTTTCAGTCTGTCTGACTTCCACATTGGACCCCTAACTTGACACATCTCCACCATGTTTAATTCATTTTTACCAACACTAAGGGAGAGGCAGTTTTTCCTCATATTTCCAAGTTTAACCTTTCTCCAACTCACCTGCTGTTCATTCAAGTGCAAAAAGTATTTTTTCAGGACACTTTAGAGCTGAAGTATAACATATTGTAGACTTACACCCACTGTGGTACACACTCTAACTCTGCTATTGCTATTTTCATTTGTGGTGATTCTGGGAAATGGATGAGGGGTCTTTGTTAAACAAGGGGGGAAGCTGCACCAGCCAAAGCTCTCAGAATGAACAGGATTCATACATAAATCACTAAAAAAAACAAACACAAGTACAGAAGGTAAAAAAAAAAAAAGATTTTTCTTGCTTAAATTTCATCAAACATAGGGATGCTAAAACTGCATTGGCAGTTATTTAATCATGTGTCATCTGAGCTGGAAAAATTACATCTGGGACATAAAAACAACAAAAAAAAGTTTAGAAAGCAGATAAGGATTGTAAGAACAGGAACAGCTCTCACCTCAATGAGTTTGCGTTCATAGCTGGCCGCCAACTCCTCGATGTCGCCCATGAATTTGTTCTGAGGAACAGGAACAACGTCTTCACTTGATCGTAACATCGACAAAGCTGCAGAGGAGAAAGATCAGTTAGAATTACCCAAACCATACTGAGGAATATGGAGGGAAAAAAATTTAATGCACAATTATACACTGCATGTTCCTCATAATTATTCACTTAGCGCTGTCTTCAGAAGTACATTTTGACCACTTTAGAAGGTGATGCTTTTCTTCTGACAGAATTGACAGAATGTAACACAGGAAGCGGTAGATCTATGCAATTCTCAAATCTCAATCTCAAAGGCCAAGGGTGGAAACCACTGTTGAATATGTATGACCTTTGACCCTAAAGTGGCGCTGCCTGAGACATTGTCATTGTTAACATGATGAATACAGACACAAAGGCTCAGCATGACTTTGGAAAACCACTGTCACTTAACGCAGTTCACTGCTGTATCCAGAAACTGTATCTGAATCTGTTTTACATGAGGAGAAAAAACCCCTCAATTCTGTGCAGAAACACCTCTGAAATCTCTGGATCTGAGCTCATCTCAGATGGACTGAAAGATAGTGGAAACATGTCCAGTGTGGATATATGTGTGGATACGTATAAAACATCTTACCACATGTGGAACGGCATAAATACACACCTCCATACAGGCGTGGAGACTGTAAGCACATATATCCTGAAGTTCCCACCCACACAATATATACTTTATAAAGAGACAGTAAAAAAAAAATCCCACAAACAATTTTCTTACTTCATACTTTTCTGTCAAATGATAAAGTTTCTTTTCTCACTACTGTTTGTTTTAGTGTGACTTTCTCTTCAGACAAAGCTTATTGTTTCTCTGCACGTACTGTATCTCGCTAACTGGTTAAAGTCATCACAGAGGTGCCTAAAGCACCGCTCCCAAGCACATAAACATCATCTAATCAGGTTTCCTCCACAAACAATGGCTGAATATAGCAGAAACCAGGCCTCCATACATTTCCAGAAGGGTGGGTGGGAGACTGATAGCTCTTTTCACCTCGACAAAAGCAAATTAACGGCGTTATTTTGTTGCCATCACACACACACACACACACACACACACAGAGATAACACTTAGACAAATATACTGAGGCTACAAGTTGGAGGAGAGAGGTGCCATATGTGCAGAGACAAACAGAGAAGAGGAAAAGTAAAATAAAGTACAGATAGAGAGGCAGGATTTCTAAAGGCTACACAGAGCTCAAATCTAGTGGTGGTGATAGCTCTTCAGGGAAAATCTTAAGAAAATGTACACTTGGTGTGTGTTTACATAAAGTGTGATCTCCCAATGAGTGTCTAGGTGTCTTAACAGTGAGACAGGTATTACTGATGAACAGTGAGTCACTGCATTTCCAAATATACTGGATGATGTGAGTTTTTGTTCTTTAACAAAGTGAAATAATTGCAAAATAATGGTGAAATCTACGTAAGTGCTTCACCTGCTGTGACGCACAAGCTGTTAGCAGTTATGATGGTAATACAGGCAGTCGTTGTTTCCTTGGCGATGCCTCCATAGGTGAGCTCTGCCTGGCTTCTTTATATTAATTGGACAATGAAATACTGAAGGAGTCAGTGATATTGAAATGTTTTTAAACTTTTTTGTACTATAATCATTAGAGGTCAAGCTAAAGTGGATTTCTGAATGCTTATAGTTTGATGCAGGAAAAAAATCAATAGCTGACTAATTTCCAGATATAATCGACTGAACAAAAATGAACCATCTTTGACATTACTTATTAGATATTGGGAATCTTGAACTGAATACAGTTCAAAGATTTTGCAATGGATAATAACAAAAGATGTGCCTCCAAGTGCAGGGTGGCATAGCATAAGTAATATTCATAACAGTTAAGATGAGACCAGCACAGCAATAAAGAAAAAAAGCAAATGAAAAAGTTAGCAGAGCTTTGCCCCTCCTGATCAATGACACCCTGTCTACCCAAGAATTCATTTTGAGTCTTAACTTTCAGTCTTTTCAAAAACGATTCCAATATTTGTAAAATTAAAAAAAAAATTAATTCAGCCATCAAATTGTGCACTGCACCTCTCCTAGTGGTAAAGAATGTGTGTCAGATTTGAAAAGTATCAGGTGAATAGCGTCTGAGAAAGGGGATGGACAAAAATCTCACAGACAGAATTCCTGGTATATCTACATAAAAAAAAAGTAAAATACTGTGTACAAAATAATTAACTTGTGACTGAACTGACTTAAATACAAGACAAGTTAAACCACTTTGTAAACACATTTATATTTCTAAAGACATAATGATAGGTATGTGCTGATTGCAAACTTTTTGGCCAATATCAATGTTACTTTCTGTTTATTTATTTTGATTTTGTTGCTATTTATTGACATCTTAAAGAAATCTTCATTATAAATACATAAATAGTCACATTTTAAAGTCTTTAAACTTTTTGCTATCTTTGAATTGAAAGCAGATTCAAACATATAAACTTGTAAAGAAACTTTGAATATAACATGACAGATAAATATCTGCTACTGCCATTGCCATTGGTGAAAGACTTATATACAGATACTGAAAATGGCCAAGGTCTGCAAATAGTGTGATACTGATGTCCAACATATTGGTGCGCCCCTGGTAAACATAATGTAAACAATAAATAATGAAAAAAATTGGAACTGAATATCAAACTGACATTAACCAAATAACCAAAGTAATTTCATATTTAGAAAACAGAATTAAGCAGGTCAGCAAAAACACTGAAATGTTTTCATTGTGTTAGTGTGAGCTAAATAAAGGCTAAAACTATTTAAGGGACCACAAATTTTAGTTTTTATTGCATTTTAACAGACCAAAGTTTCTGGATTTGTAGAAAATGTCAGTAATTAATTACAGCAAACAGAAAGATTCTGTCTTCATGTTGTATATTGTAACTGATTATTTCAAGTTTAGAAACTGCATAAATATTTATCAGTCACTGAACATTATGACAGAAACCATCTATGCAGAAATGTTGATGCAAACATAACAACAAACAGAAGCACAAGACAGCTTCACGCACTTGCATGTGGTTTGATAAAAAAGCATTATCATGGATGTAGCAAAGGGCCGACAGCACTGTGATCTGAGCTTATCTGGAGCCCACCGATAGCCCTGTCTGTACCGTACTTTAGTCAACAGCCTAATGATTCACAAAGCTGCTGTGCTCACTCCAACAAAGGAAATCTGAACATACTGTAAAGAAAATATCTGAAGATGTATATTCACGGAAAAAGGACACAAAAATGAAACACACAAAGAGAGCAACAACTGCATAAAACCCAAGATAAACACATAGATACAAAGACACAGCACAGACTGCTGACGGTTGCTCTTACTGTACCAATTTTCCACAGTTCAGAGTGATTTTTTTTCCCCCTACGTTGAATTTCTGTTACCTGTCACACTGATCAGTTCCTAATAATGAAACATACGCAGGGAGCTTTAGCGTTGGGGGGCATGCAGATGTTTCTGACTCTAGGTGACAGCTGGTCTGTAATGAAAAGGTAAGAGAGCAGCTGTTTCTGTGTGTTCTTTAGAAAAACTCAGAATTGTCGAGTTGCGTAAAAGCACTACGTTTGTTTGAAACAGAAGGTCGCATTATTATTTTTAGCTGGGGTTCAACCGTACTGTCCCATTTCTAGAAACCTGAGAAACCACTGAGTTTTCTCCTGAGTGTGTGTCTCAAGAGACATCTCTTTAATAATGATCAAAGTGTGTGACAAAATGAGCTGTTTTAGTAAAATATATCCACGTAGAGATGGACACATACCCGACATGGAAGCACTAAAACAGGGCTGTATCTTCAACACACATAGTTGTAGTGTAGCTTTAGCCAATCTTGGACATTCATTAACTTTAATTTCAATTTTAAACAATTTCTGACACTAGGGCTCTTGGTCAAAGCATACCAAAAGATGTGTGAAGCAGTGTGAGATTACTATTGTGGTCACTTTCATGATCACTGCTCTCATCTGATGTGACTCAGGTAGAAATTACATTTAAATACATGATATTTAAAACAAAACAAAAAAAAAAGGGGACATTGAACTTTACTTACATTGTATTTAGTAACCATGGGGAAAGGACCACAGCTCTAACGTAGTACCTCTGCTTACCACTAGGTGGTAACTTCAAAAACACTATGGCTCCCATAGACTTACAGTCAGCCCCTATACTTTACTTTTTCTGTGAGTTAT
>JAPQRP010000013.1:7441069-7456135 GCA_037367295.1 Apogon hyalosoma | reverse complement strand
AAACCATGATAAATAAAGGATAACATGACTGTGATATGAAGACAAATACAAATAGGCAAACATATATAGGTTTTTGAAGTGCTGGGAGATGTGGGGGAAAAAGACTGGTAAGAGGGGTCTTTACGTGAGTAAAACTGAAAAAGTAGAGTGTATTCAGAGCAAGTATATAAAGTCATTATGGTCTTCTGTGCAGAGTGAACTAGGCAACACATTATAGAAATAACATTAACTTCCCTTCCATGTGCGAATCCTTTTTCAGCGTCAGCTGCAGAAGTCAAAGCATGATCTCTTCATCTTTAAAGTTAATTTCTTCTTGTTATATTTGTCATGTGTGATCTGCACTGATGGATTCACCGAATAATGATCTTTTTTATCTGTTCTCATTTCTTTAATTTAGGATAAAATCAGCCTCGCTGGGGGTTGCATGAAGAGATGCAAAATAAAGATTATGATTAACAATTATTTGAGCCATGGGGAACCATGGATTGTAGATGTGGAGGGGATTTGTGGTCCATGATTGTCAGGGGTGGGGATAGGGATCCGTGATTCCCGGGAGGGGGGGGGTATGTTTACCCCCCCATCCTTAACGGCGGCCCAGGCTGCAGGCGCCAATGTCAATACCAATATATTGGAACTATGGTAGTACATGCGGCATTCCTGTGCAAAGAGAGGTCACACTAAATAGTACCTCTTTAATTTATAAAAGCTGATTTTTCTGTGAAACATTTGTTTTTACTGTTGTATATACTTAGCATTTCTCTAGATTGTACCTTGATACAAAGACTGAGAAATGCATATGTGTGGTCATTAGAACTTTATTAAACCAACAAACATAATGTTGGACCAGGACTTTTGCAAAGTACTGTAGGTGTTGAAATTGAAAAAGTAGAAGTAAAATGCAGTAAGAAATACTGAAGCCCAGCCAAACCCTGAAGACAAACATCACCACCTCTCAGCTTTTCCTCTCAGAACCTTTTGGCATCTTTCTCTCTCTTGTTTTCTGTCACGATCTGCTCTGGGCGCACCGCCGGCTCCTCCCCCTCCACTCCACTCATCGGACTCACCTGTTGCGCGCTGCACGCCTACAGGTCATCAGAACCAACCTTATTTAAGGTCGGGTTCTGCAGCCGTGCAGCGCGAGATCATTGCCTTATTTTTCTCCTACACCATCCCATAACATGGACTTCTCTCCACCACCCTGCTACGGACTCCAACTGACTACTCCAGGTTTTTGTTTGTTTATTCACATCCTATGTTCCGTTTAATAAATCCGTTTTCCCTTCAGCACCGAGCATTTTGTGTCCATACATGCACCACCATCATGACATTTTCTGCCCCACTAATACCCTGCAATGCCACATTAATGAGCCGTTTTCCAGCCCATGGATGCATTATTATTAGAAGTGGATGTTGGACTCTGAGATGGCAACTGTTCCTTCCACTGCCACAGACACCAAAAAGTATTCTGGCTTCCAAGTGTTACATCCATGTTATGTGCCCAACATTAATGTGGCATCATCACAGATAATAAAATTTGTTTCCTCTAAAAACTGATAACAAAAGCACTAATAAGTGTCTTGTCAGCAGTCTGTTGAATGCTGTGTATGAATGTGTTCTGAGGGGAAATACTTCTTTCATTTCAGTACAAGCAGACACTAGAAGTATGAATCTTTATTGGTCTCATGAAATGATTAGATTAAGATTCTCATCTTTAAATGCATCTTAAGGTATCTTCAGTTTTCTATGTCACTGTACATTCCTACTTTTTTGACAATTAATAGAAACAATCAGATGAATCTGAAAATCCTTTTAATTTAGAATTGCTTTTAAAGGACCACATCAGACTATGAGGTGTGAACATTTGTTGGCTCAGTGACTGTAGCCTCATCTTTCCATTATGATGACTGCATTGTGAAATGTGCCCACCTTTATTGGATGCAGATAACCTGAGTACACTGAGTGGAGGGCCCAGGCCCAATTTCCTTAAAGTATCTACTGTTGCTTTTCTACTGACAGCATCAAGTCAACTGGGCTAGATTGTTTTTCTGTATTTTTACTGCATGCAAGAAAGAACTGATAAATACTAGCATATATGTGTATATATATATATATATATATATATATATATATAGGGGGGGGTCCATAACTACCGGAAACCGAAAGCGAAACTTAAACTTTGAACATCTGACCCTCTGTTGTCACTTTCAACCACTGTTACTGTCAGGACTTAATTTACTTGCAAGGACTGAAAAAGTTCATCTGATTATCAGCTAAGATTCAGACAGGGGCTTCAGCCTACAATCGAACTGTGTGTCTACCAACAATACTGCTGATTTCACCAGATTGATAATCCTGTCCATGAGCCTATCGCTCTGACCTGAATAAGCAGGTTCCCCATTTATGCATTTTTTGATGATTTATGTGACAGTATGACATGAAACACAACAGCAAAGAAGAGAACATCACGTAACAAAGACTCTGGACCAAACACAAGCTGAAGGAAGCAGTGACACGTATTTCTGCAAATCTGTAAATGTGTTAACATAACTGGCTGTACCCATATGCTTTGAACAGATGTTCCACTGTGTAGGAACACGTTTTAACTGTCAACAAATATGCCTCATCTCTACTGTTTCTGCATGTTAACCTCAGCACAGTGTGTTCTTTGAATGTAATTACATGTATTATCCTGAAGTTTCCAGGTTGCTCTATTCTTGTCCTCTATTCACTTATGCAGAGACCCCGTTTTCCCCACAGGGATCATTAAAGTTTTATTATCTGCTCTAATCTGAAGTGTTCAGCCACCGTTTAGCCCTCACAACAACATTCATTAAGGTCACAGGGTGCACAGCATGCAAGTGGCATGTGATGCTGTACGAGCTACAAGACTGCATTTGATGGAGGTGTTAAGATGAGACATTACATAACATTGGAGAGGATGATCGATACTGGGATTATGTGGAGCAGAGTGATTTAATAAATATTAATAGGAAATGGGAATGTTGCAGGCATGTAAAGCGCTCAATCAAGTATTCCCATAATCTGTACAAGAACAAAAATTGGATTATTGTATGCATGTGTCACTGCTAGTATGATAAATGTACGGATGCTTCGCAGGTTTCAAGTGTTTGTCAGAAACATGTTACAGTCATGTGTCATATGAATTTTCATACACACTTGCACTGGCCGACACACACACACACACACACACACACACACACACACACACACACACACACACACACAAATGAAAATCAGCACAACTCTCCTTCAACACACCTGTGGAAAATCTCATTTTATAAAATTAAACCTGTGGAAAATAATTTCTCAATCGCTGCATATTTAGTACCTTGATGGCTTAAATTTTTGCTAGAGAAATTTGGTCATGTCAAAACTCTTTCTGAAGTAAAAAAAAAAAAAAAAAAAGCCATTTTTCTATGGTGGTCCAAACTTTCTAGCATATTCATTATAGAAAGAGAGCAGTGGGTTGAATGTTGTTGCCATTTTTTTGCTTGAAATAGGTTCTATTGATAATAATTCAATAGCATTTTCAATTCTGTACATCAAAAAGATTTAACAGCTAAAGCGCTAAACAGCTGCTTTTGACCGATAAAATGAACGTTTTGTTCAAATGTCTATGATATTAGCTGCATACTAACCCGATGGTTTTATTGTTTATACTGTCAATAAAAGCAATTTAGCTGTGTTTTCACCTTGCAAGAAAGAAAGAGGGAGTGGTGGTTAAGCGAGCGTAAGACTGCATTGAGAGTGAAAATAGTGAGGGAAAAAAGGCTTGTAATGCAAATAAAATGTTATTTCCTGCTTCTGTCACAACAGTTATACTGTAAAAACATCAAAACACCCACAGCCTCGCAAAACACTGGGGGAATTTTCTCAAGGCAAAGTACAACCCAAAAGATGCAACTGTACATGCAAAATTTCTATATAGTTCCTTTGTCGCACATTGTTGACTGGAGACACAATCCTTCAACATCCCAAACACAGCAAAATATAAGGAAAACATAACATACAGGTAAACAGACCACCACACACTGACAAAGAAGGGATGATTATGAAGGTTTATTATTGATCAAGGTGTTTCATACTTCATACTTGGCCTTTAACATTGAATCAAAATTAAGAAAATAAATATAAGCATCAAATCTAAACTAAATCAGACACTACATGTTATGTCATTTAAATCTGTTTACCTTTTCAGGCCTTTTACTAGTGTTTTTTGTCTTTTTTTTTTCTGTTCGCCACACAGCAAACAAGGACCAGAACAGTAATCGAGTGTCTAATTCTTTTCTTGTTGCATCTTTTAAATAATTTTAATTTTGTTGTGTTTCACACCATTTTAGTCTTGGTAAATGGACTGCACTTCTATAGCACTTTTCCACCTTCATGGTGCTCAAAGGGCTTTACAAAGCCTCACATTCACACACACACTCACACACCAGCGGGAGACAGCTGCCATGCAAGGTGCTGCCAGACCCACTAGGAGCAATTTAGGGTTTGGTATCTTGCCCAAGGACACTTCAACATGTGGACAGTCGGAGCCAGGACTCGAACCGCCGACCCTTCAGTCATTGGATGACCCGCTCTACCAACTGAGCCACAGCCAAGTCTGCCCAAGTCTTGTGGCATCTTTCATATTGTTTTGTGTGTTGGGACTTTTGCATTGTTTTCATCTTGCTGAATCTTGTATCATTTTCATAACATCTGGTTGCATCTTTCATGTAATTTTTCATTTTGTATGTTTCACATAATTTTCCTCATTCTGCTAATGTCTTGTTACATCATCTTCATTGTTTTTGTACGGTCATCTTTTACATCAGTGACATCTTGTTTCATATTTTACATTATTTTGTTTTTTTCATCTTTTATGTTGTTTTCTGTTCATTGTGTCTCTTCAGTTGTTTTTATCTTGTTGTGTCTCTTACATCATTTTCACCTTGTGTCTTTAACATAATTTAAAATCACACATAATAAATTCAGTCAGGACCAAGCACCAACCTTTAAACTTGAAATAAATAATGACTGTACATTTATCATAATAATTAAAGCAGTTTGCCCTACTCCTAAAATCTGGTATTCATACAGAAACTATATTATAATAAGTGAATGATATTCTGGCAAGCTAAAGTGAAGATTTTCTTAAAAATGTTCTTTATCAGCTGTGTGCTTCAAACAGATTAAATTTCTTCCCAACTCTAATGTGACACCTCATTTTAGGTTTTGTTGCTTGTTCTCTGTAAGATAAACGCAGAAAGATGAATGACAGGCAGGACTTTCTTTCAATCCTCTGTCAGTATTATGTCACTAAACACTGAAGGATAAGTGGAAGATGCATGCAAGCAGGTGCTTGTGTCAGCTAACGAGCATTTTGAGAAGAGGAAGAGGAAAACCTAATTATTCCTGTGATCAAAGCAATTATTAGGAAAAAACACTCTGACCCAAAAATGTCTCAGCTGGAAAGCATCACAGCTCAATCTGCTGCAGCCTATTAAAGGAGTTATTAAGCATGCACAGAGCGCTCGCACACGCCGACAGTCATGCATGACAAAATTTGCACATTTACAGAACCAATCAAACGCAAAATGTGAACCAGTTTACTTAAAACAATACTCACACAGACTGTGTTCACCCATTTACTTACAAAGTGGTTCACAAACACACAACACGGAGCAATGTCACTTAGAAAACCACTGGAGCTTACTGGCACTGCTATTAAGAAACGCATGAGATATTGTGTATACCTGCAAATGCATACACAGACCTTCACACATAGGTGATAGCTTGTCTTCTAAGTTAATACAATTGAGGAACAACATCTACATATAACTTTGGACATATTTAAGGATATAATAAAAAGTAAAATATGTGGATTGTTAATTTGTTTGAAAAAAATGTCAGTGCTTTCAATGGACCAACTTAATTGAATTTTGCAAATGTTCAATAAAAGTTGGGACAGAGTGATCTATACTATTGTGTTATGTAAATGTTCATTTTGAATCATACACACACAAAACACACACACACTCATCAGTGGTTTCTTCACACACTGAGATTTCCCTGGTCTCCCTGAATCTTTTCATAATATTATTTATTGTAAGTGGTGACAGCAAAAAATCTTTAACAATTTTATGTTCAAACTGTTCTTTCTGAACTGACTGTCAGCTCACATGAAATTTGGCAGTAAATGTTGAACCACGACCCATCTTTGTAAGGGTCATATCCTGTCCACATTAAAATGGATATTTTTCTACAAACAGGCATTTTCAGACAGATCTTCAACTCACACCTCCAGCAGAGCTTCAACTGCCTCCCAAGGGCAGAGGGGAGCATTGAGTCCAAATGGGCTCTGTACCACTCTGCCATCGCTGAGGCAGATGTGGCAAGCTGTGGACAGAAGGTAGCTGGGGCTAGTTGTGGCGGTAATCCCCGAACCTGCTGGTGGACACCAGAGGTGAGGGAAGATGTCAGGCTTAAGAAGGAGGCCTACAGGGCATGGCTGTCCTGAGGGCCTCCGGAAGCAGCTGACTGGTATCAGCGGGCCAGGTGGTGCACGGCCGTCATGGTCACTGAGGCAAAAACTCGGGCGTGGGAGGAGTTCAGTGAAGCCATGGAGGAAGACTACTGATTGGCTCCAAAGAGATTCTGGCAAACCAGAGGGTGTGTTCCAACTATAGGGGGACCGCACTCCTCAGCCTTCCCGGTAAGGTCTATGCCAGGGTACTGGAGAAGAGGGTATGGTCGGTAGTTGAACCTCAGATTGAGGAGGAGCAATACGGTTTTCGTCCCAGACGTGGAACCGTGGACCAGCTCTACACCCTTGCTAGGGTGCTGGACGGGGCACTGGCGTTTGCCCATCCACTCTACATATGTTTTGTGGATCTGGAGAAGGCTTACGACTGTGTTCCCAGGGGCATCCTGTGGGGGGTGCTCCAGGAGTATGGGGTGGATGACCTCTTGCTAGTGACCATTCAGTCCCTGTACTGAAGGAGTGTGAGCCTGGTCTGCGTAACCGGTAATAAGTTGGACCTGTTCCCGGTGAGGGCTGGACTCCACCAGGGCTGCCCTTTGTCACCGGTTGTGTCAATAACTTATGGACAGAATTTCTAGGCACAGCCAGGTGGGGGAGGGGGTTGAGTTCAGTGGTGGGAGGATCTCGTCTCTGATTTTTGAGAATGACGTGGTCCTTTTAGCTTCATCGAGCAGTGACCTCCAGCTCTCGCTAGGGCAGTTCACAGCCAAGTGTGAAGCAGCTGGGATGAGGATCAGCACCTCTAAGTCTGAGGCCATGGTCCTCAGCCAGAAAAGGGTAGAGTGCCAACTCCGGGTTGGGGAGGAAGTCCTGCCTCAGTTGGAGGAGTTCAAGTATCTCGGGATCGTATTCACAAGTGAGGGTAGGATGGAGCGGGAGGTCGACAGGTGGACTGGGGCGGTGTCTGCAGTGATGTGGACACGAAAACCGGTCTGTTGTGGTGAAGAGGGAGCTAAGTGGAAAGGTGAAGCTCTCAATTTACCAGTCGATCTACGTTCCGACCCTCACCTATGGCCATAAGGTCTGGGTAGTGACCAAAAGACTGAGGTTGCGGCTACAAGTGGCCAAAATGAGTTTCCTTCGCAGGGTGGCTGGGCTCAGCGTTAGAGATAGTGAGAGGACTTTGGACATTTGGGAGGGACTCGGAGTAGAGCTGTTGCTCCTCCATGTCACAAGGTGCCAGTTGAGGTGGTTTGGGCATCTATTGAGGATGCCTCCTGAACGCCTCCCTGGGGAGGTGTTTCGGGCATGTCCATCTGGGAGGAGCCCTTGGGGGCCAACCCAGGACATGCTGGAGAGATTATATCTCTCAGCTGGCCTGGAAACGTCTCAGGATTCCCTCAGAAGAGCTGGTGGAAGTGGCTGGGGGGAGGGCTGTCTGAGCTTCTTTGCTGAGGCTGCTGCCCTGCGACCTGGACCCGGACAAGCAGATGAAGACGAGTACAAGTACAAGGTATTTTCACCCCTCCATTTTTAAAAATGCTCTACACTGTTTCAGGGTTACCACTCTTTCTCTGAAATTATTTTCCAGGACTTTTCCAGGACATTTTTAGCTGCGACAGAAATAAGTTATCACATCATACACTAATCCATTCCCTGCCCCCCCCCCATTCTTTGGAAGTGTTCTTTTCAGTTGTAACTTGCATTTACCCAGATTGTTTCTATGTTTATTACTCAGACATTTGATGCACAGTCTATAGCTATAATTTATCTATGAAAAACAATTATGACAAATGTATCATAGAATAATCCAAACACACCCACAGATTACAGCGTAGCACTTAGCTACGTTAGCCTGACAAACTGGAGTCTCTCCTGCACTTGCTCTACAAATATTTGTATATTTTCAATAAATCATTGAAAACTATTTCCTTTGTTTCACCTCACTTTAGGCACACAAGGTCATAAGGCAGGGGGAGAATAAATAATTTTCCAGTATAACTAAACCATTTCCAGGACACTTGACCTTTTTTTTTTAATTTTCCATATGTTTTCCATGACTATAAAATTGGTCAATCATTTTCCAGGTTTTCCAGGACGCGTGGGAACCCTGCTGTTTTGTTTTACAATCTATCTCACACAAAAATTACTACAAACGGTTACAAAGGCTCAGACAAACCATTACTTGTGTTGGATACAGTGGGCTTTCAGATAAAGGCAGAGGATATAGTTTCCACAAGTATTGGTTTGGCTTGTTACAGTAGATTCTGAAGATTTTGCCACAACATATATAGTTTGTCTCACAAACTATATGATCTACATATTGAAATGGTAGAACAGTATAAACATCTTGGCACATTCCTTGATGACAAACTGTCCTTTGAGGCCAACATAGACACTCCAAAAAAGCACACTGGCGCATGTATTTTTATCAGAAGCTCCAGAGTTTAAATGGTGATAGGACTTTCATGAAGATTTTTTTATTCTTGTTTTATTGAGTCAGTTCTTACCTTTTCTTTTATCTGTTGGTATGGCCGCCTTACATCAAAAATAAGATCCTACCCACTAGGGGTATAACGGTGTACTTGTTTGTACCGAACCGATTCGGTACGGGGCCTTCGATACAATACGGAGGCGTACCAAACGAATACATAGCCGATGTGAAAAATGCAAACACTCGGGAGGCAGGGTGGACACAAGCAGAACCCATGTGCAGGGTTTCCTATACATTCAGCAGCGACGAATTCTCAACACCACTGTAAAAACCAAACAAAACATGACAAACAGAGAGTACAACAGAGGTACAAAAGCCAGGTTGGACATCCTAAGCATGTTAAGTATAACTTTCTTTTTCGGTATGTTGTCGCTTTGTGGCACAAAAGAGTCCACAGGTTCCTTTACAGCAAAAAGGGTTTTATTTTTTAACTCAAGTTGGCAAAGTCAAGTGAACCTGCTCCTCTTCTCCTTCACCGTGCCTCTGCTGCGGCGTTACTGTGAGGTCACGTTCACAGCACCTCAGGGAATACTGTGACGTGTTCAAAGACACTCAGTAAATTACAGTGTTTCCCATAAACGAACATTGAACATTCAAAAATACATGTGTGGTGCCTGTTAATGCACAAATGACCAAACCATATTTTGTAGAAATGTCCTGGTAGTTACAGAGCGCACCCCCCCTCTCCCCTTCACTGTACCAAAAACGTATTGAACCGAAGACCCCTGTACCGAAAACATACTGAACCAAAATTTTTCTGTTCCATTACACCCCTACTACCCACCCTCTATGGTCAGAGATCACACTGCTTCAGTCTGGTCACAGATATGCCCTACCACATTGCAGGACCAATAGACTTAAGAACTCATTTATTACTGCTGCTATCAGGTTCCTGAATAGTGTGTGATTTATGTTTTTGTATTGTATTACAATGTTGATTAAAACAAGGGAAGGAAGTGGAGTATTGTAATACAACTGCAGTCAGAGGTTAAAATGAACTATTGTTACAGCTGCATTGTTTAATCACCCTTTTCTTCTGTGAGATGTGCATTTAAATTCAGGTGTCTTGGCAGATTTAACACAAGAAGCTAAATAACGGTCTTCACTTTAACCCTGTAAGGCCTGAACCATTAAATCATTGACAGAAAATTCCAGTTCTTTGAAACTGAAGCTTTTATTTGTCCTTCTGAACAATGACATGTTTTTTTTTCCAAATATCAATTTCCATGTATGAGTTTCAATTTTGTATCATAGTTGATACATCTCATACAACACAAACATATCTAACAAACTGGTAATTCATTTTCAAAATTGGCTAAGTTCTGCCTCCCTCTTCATTAATGACAGTCTCGTAATGTCACTGGATTAACCTCTGGTGAACGACTTCTCCCCCCTTGATGGATTATCCATGTAGTGCATGTATCTAATTGTATACATCGGGTTTTTCAAGAAAAAAATATCACACTGATCATGCAGAGGGCTTCAAAAGTCATGTATCAAATACGATACATTTGGTGTTATAGGGTTAATCTTTATTGAGAACCAAAACAAACAGTTGGCTTCAGCCTCCATGGCTGATAGAAAGGCAGGTTAATTCCCCCATATTCATTTCAGAGGCATGTCAGAGGCTATTTCTTTTAGCTAAATAGACATATTTTATTATACTTGAGTGAAGCAACTGTAACACACAATACTTTCCCCCTGGGATTAATAAAGTATCCTGATTCTGATATATATTAAACAAAGGCATGGCCAATGTGTTGGATTCTTATAGGTAAACAACAGACCAACACCAAATAGTGTAATGTACTGTATATTATAAAAGCCAAGTGGCCTCTGTGTGCGTGCATGTATGTATGTCTTGGGATTCACACAAAATCTGGAAAGATCTGACTGCTGCAGTTTGGCACACGTATGTATTTGTGTCAAGGAACAGACTAGTTGATAGGACTGATATTTTGGGAGATATTAGTAATTTTGGAATACAATAGCCTTAAAGTCAGGTTGCTATACCCAGAACACTTTAGTGGTGACTGCTGGACAAATGCAGTACAGCACACACAAATACACAACAGCATAAAAACTACCACATCTAGAACCCGTGGATCCCCACAGGTCAACGCGCTAGTCATATCTATTCTAGTACATTTTGTGTTTTCCACTTTCTTGTGTCAGGTAAGTCCACTTTGTGAGACTTCACTATATGTACAGAAGCACATAAACACACCTAATAATGTGTTGAAACAATGTACTCTTCATTCACTCTCTTTGGCTAGGAGCATCTTGAAGAGGATACAACTTATACTGCTCAAAAAGGAAAAGCATTTCATTTGCACAGAAAAAAGCATGCTTTTCATCATTTTCTCTAAAGTTCTGTAAGTCTTTCCAGAATCACAAAAAAGTCAGGGTTACAAAGACAGCACAGTTCAGGCCAATGAAAAAGCACTTGAAAAGTTGACTTTGAAATTTCAGACACATTAACAGTAACCTCACTGAATCTTTCACAAGTTATGATGAATTCAAATGTGTCAATCTGGGTCTTTCTTTGTACTGACAGAAGACATTAGACAAAAACAGATGTCAGCACAAGTAAACTGGGAAGAAGGTTTCTACTGTTCAAAGGCGAAAAAGCTGCGGGAAGTAGCAAGGTTGAAAGCAAGTTTGTTTTTTTTTGCATCTTACAGAAGTGCTTAAGAGTCTGTTACTCTTTAGCTCTTCAGTACAGATCTAACAGAACAGATCGAGCAGACATACTGTAAAGATAGTTTCAGTTTCTTTCAGTTTCAATCTGAATTTTAATACCAGCCAATTCAATTGATATAAGAGAGAAAGAACAAGAGAGAGGTGCAAAAAATGATCAAATTTCCATTCAATTTAAATGGATTCCAAATCAAATCAATGTGCCCACTTCATTTATTGATATGAAAACAAATTAAAATGAGTCTGAAAGCTTAAAGTGACATAATGTGAACATTGTTTGGTTTGGTAGTATGGCTCACTCTGTCTCTCATGTCTGCTTCTTGTCCCTCAGAGAATCTTTGACAGAGTGCTGAGAGTACATATATCTGACGACAGTTACATTCCGGTCCATCATCAAAGTAATAATGCAAGTAAGAATTAATGTAAGTTAAAAACAGATACAGCATTATGTTTACCATTTACAAGGTCAGTATGGTATTTAATGACATCTAGTAGTAAGTTGCAGCTTGCAACCAATCTGTGACCCAGCCTCATGGCTGGAAAAGTCTGGGTTCAGATCTCAATCAGAGTTTATCTGTTCGTTTGAGTTTATTTGTTCTCAGCTGAAGGCTTGTTTTCTCCCACCATTAAAGCACATTGGTTCATTCTCCTGTGAACCACAGCACTGATGAAGATCTGGAATTGGTCCCTGAGCACCTTCAATGGCAGCCCACTATTCCTAATGTGTGCTGTTTTTTAATGCTAATGCAAGGTGGTGTGTGTATTACGATGCATAAAATGCAGAGACCAAACAGGGTTAATAGTCTCAGTTAAACTTTTTAATTTTTATATATGTTTTAGTTCTGTTAGAGTTTTGCTGTGTTTTTCTGCATAGTGGGTCATATTACTTCAAACACTGAATGCCTTGTTCTACGCTAGTTATTAATTCTGGCCCCACTTGAACATTGTAGGTGACAGTAATACACCTAGCTGCTGGATATCAAGCTGCTATAAATGGCAAAAGAGAAGAGTAAGTTTTATGGGTACTACTGTAGAAAGTTCTGTGAACATTTCACCTAGCTGTAGACTGTCTAGTGTTATGGCAAGACTGTTTGATAACATAAAGCTTAACATCTGACCTATGACTTCAATACCTGCAACTGATGTCAACTCTTACATAAAAGCTCAATTTGATTCTAATCTTTTTGTTGGAAGCTGAATAAAAAAAGTGTAAAATCATCCAAAATGGGACAAGAGAAGTGTATGATCCTGATGAGGTGATAAATCTCACTGGTATTCATTCATTCATTCATTTATTTGTTTTGAGCAGAAGAAAAGTTAAGCATTTTTTGTGTACATGGAACTAATGGCAGAGCAAATAAATAAAGATAATCAAGACATTATAGCAATTGCCATGTACACTAGTAATAAATGAAATAAGAATGAAGATGAATGAATAAAAGTTAAAACTTCAAAGATCAGATGGCAAGTTTTAATGTGTCTCACTTTGACATGATACCAGCAGGTTTCCACATTGCTAAGGTATTGTCAGTGACTACCCATGTAAGTGTCTGCTAATCACTTAAAGAAAAGCAAACTTTTATTTGTCACACTTCCTCTTTTCGTCTTCTACCTCTCCCTCCACACAGAGCAGTGTCTTTGCTTAATTGACTGGCTTTTAGAAAGTCAATCTAATTGCTTTTTGGTTATTGTGTTAATAGGCTGTGTTGTTAAAGGGCACCTGAGCTGCCAACATCCACCTTAATCACACAGACCATTCGTTTTGTTGCAGACAGTGCTGTTTAGAGCTGCAGTTAACTGTCAACTGTCCACTACTTTACACTGATCACTAATAAGAAGGGTTAAAGAGGTCAAATGACTAACAACATTATTCAAAACAGAAAAAAAAAACACCGCGGAAGAAAGCTGCTAAGTGTAGACTGTGGATTTAGACATTTACTTGGGGACTACATTAAAGGAGCTGTTTTCAGTCGTTCTGGAGTTAGATTTAATGCCATTGAACTCTGGCAAATTGACTCATTCGCTGCCATACAACTCTTTGACAAAACATCAGGACCCTTTATTCTAAACACTTAACACAAATAATTTAAAAAAATTTTTTTTTACATTTTAAAGCAAAAACATTGCATGTTTCTCCTTTAATATGACTTTCTGAAATGCATAAATGTGGAAAAGGAGTATGCGCGGTTCTCTTCTTCTATGCCAAAACAAATAGAAGTGACACTCCAACAGTTTTTTCTCACCTTTAAATGAATAATACATGCCATACATTACTGCAGCAGAAGAAATATAGCTATGTAACCCAAAAACAACAGGCTCTGACATTTACAGATGTTTAGCAACCGAGTTTCTCACATAGTAGGGAATATGAAGCCATAGTAACAAATGAGCATGTCTGAGCCGTCCGGTCTGCAACGGATCGCTGCTCTAACATACACAGCAGTAACAGCATCTACTGCGATTCAGTGCACTCCACTGGCAGTCGGACAGAAAATACAATCATACTACACTTGTGAGAATATAAAATGAAGTGAAAGTAATGGATTATGAGAAAACCACAGAGTTTGGCCAACTGGTATGCTAAGGCCTTGAAGGGAAGGACAGGGTAATTTGTTTTATTCAATGTAAAAGGTGACAACACAATTCTCAGCTGCAGCTTTGAGAAAGTAGATGATTTTGGGGTTTTTTTCAAGCAATTTACAAAGCCTTGAAGTAACTGCATGTCACTCTGGGAGTATTTTGACAATCCATAAGAACTCCAGTGCTATTTTAAGCATGGCTTCCTGGCTTTATTTTGTCAAATATGAGCCACATTTGAGAATATCTTTAAGTTTTGGGCAAAAGGTTGGTGAAACGGCACTCAGAATGCATCATTTTGTGGTCAATGAATTTACAGATCCATTTTTTTTCCCTTATTTTATTTGATCTGCAGATTATGCTTGTAGAAAACACTACTAATACTTAACAAGACAACAAAATGGGGTCACATCAATTCCTGTTCTGGTTTCATTTCACTGGCTACCTGTATATCTGATTCAAGATTCTAGTTTTTGCTTAAAACTATTTCATCGACTTGCACCATCTTACTTTTTTTACCTGGTCATTTCACATACATGTGCTCAGACCAGACTCTTCCTAAAACAAAAAAAACAAACAAAAAAAAAAAAAAAACTGGTGGATGATAGGACATTTTCTTATCAAAATCCTCTTCTATGAAATTGTCTCCCAGTTCCTATTCTAGATGCTAGCTCACTGAACTTAGTAAACTCCAACACATCCATTCACCTAAACTACACACACACACACACACACACACACACATATATATATATATGATTGTCTTTTATATGTTCACACCTAATTTATGACTGTATCATCTTGGGTT
>JAPQRP010000013.1:7427034-7438992 GCA_037367295.1 Apogon hyalosoma | reverse complement strand
AGGAGAGGAAGAGGAGAGGAGAGGAGAGGAGAGGAGAGGAGAGGAGAGGAGAGGAGAGGAGAGGAGAGGAGAGGAGATAAACCCAAAACAAAATGAAACAAGGTAGGAGTGTAGAAACAGGGAGCAAACACTACGCTAAAAAATAGAATAAACTGAGGGGTAGAGGTGGAAGAAGCTGTGCTTCTGCAACCTATTAGCAAGTGTAATTTAGACATTTCCTTTTTTAGAGCTGAGGGAAGACCAGAGGGTTACAGAGGGAGGCTACTGACAATGACAGAGAGACAAAGAACAGATGAAAGACAGAGGAGTCGACCACAGAAACATCATCAGAAATCACAGACAAAAAGACAGCAACAAGACAGGGGTTTTTACCACCTATGTTTTTTTGATCATATTATTGATTATTCTGATAGATATATATGGTCATTTTTGCATCGTTTTGTTGCTGAAGAAAGGGTGAACAACACAAACAAGGACATTCATTCACACTTGGAGAATGGAATTTGTAGGCAGAGCATCTCTGTACAAAACAGACATTCATTTTATAACAGCACATGATATATTTCACCTTTATCGAACATCTGCATCCCCAGTGGTGTGGATTCTGCATTTGACCATATAGTGATTTCAATGTTTTTTGATTCATTGTTCAGCCACACACATTTCATATTCATACAAAAATTAAAACAAACCAATACAAAAATAATTTAGGAAAAATGTAGTGCTCAACTTGGAAATGCATGTTTTCAGTGAAATAATGGACAATTCCTATATTTATTTAAAATAAACCATGTGCTTTTTACAAGATGTAAGAGGCCAAAAAGAAAACTGTTAATTTAATCTTGAACATATCTGGTATTAAAACTATCTTCATACTTTAAAGATGCATTTTGTGGCAAAACTGCAAATAAAACAGAAAAATGGAGAAAAAGTAATTTGTCACTCTCCACTATTTGTTTATACATACTGTTAATTTCTGACACCTCTGGGGAAAAAAATTGTTGTGCTTGTGTATATAATATCTGTGATCAGTTTTGCAGTTAATCAACAGTTAAATTTACAAAACTGTCCTCATTTAATTTAAAAAAATATATTTTTGTTGAGTGGTGTAATTTTTGGCTGAACCATTCTGAAATTCAGTGTTTTGTGGGCTCATTGTGGTATATAAAACACAGAAACAAGGTTAACATAGTGCCAGAATAAACATTAATTTATTCATTTTACTGAAGGAATTTCCCTAAGGATTTCCAGGATATTAAAGGCTGAATAAATATGCAAACTTATATCTGTCATAAGATTGTTTTGATGATACTGTATCGAGTATCTCCTTTAGTGTGTTAAACATTAGGATACAGTACTGTGCAAAAGCCCTAGTTCAACATTAGGTTTGCTGGTTCAGTAAATGACACATGTGGTTCTCTGTTTCTGTATTAAAATACAATCTGGATATATGTGAAGTATGTACAGCAGTAAAAACAAAAGTTTCAGGAAAATAACAGCTTCTATAAACCAAAGTGGTAGTATTTACTGTGGCCTCAATTTGCACTTAACATGTTTTTAACACTTTGGTTCAGACATATGGGATTTATGGCATTGATTTTCTGATGTTTTATAGCAGGTTTCATTCAACACATGTCAGATGTTTCTGTTTGCACTCCTTCTTATCTCAAGGTCAAAGGTCACACACACTAGTGACTCTAACCTTAAGAACGCATTAAGTTCACCTTTTGTGTCTTTGGAGGCTATGCACATATTTCCTGTATTTTCTCATTGTATTCAAGGAAAACATAATGAGAAATAAATATAAATGCTAATTTCAACTCTACAAAAACAAAAAACTAAAGGCGGCCTACGACTTTTGCACAGTACTTTACTTTGATGACACCGTATCCAACATTTTCATTAGTGTTTGAAATTACTAACACATTAACCTTAATATATGTATACTTCACAGATTGGGATTAGGATGTGGCATTTTTCCAGGTCCATTTCCCGCTATTTACAGAGATGTCTCTCAATAAAATCCGATACCTAATGGGTAATCCTCCAGATACTGTCCATATCTTTGACACATACAACCAAATCACCACCTTGGATGTGATTCTATGCATTTATTCCATTCTATGATCATCATTAGCTACTCCATCATCGTCATGTTAAATCCAGAAACAGAAAACCATATTGCCTTAGTCTATCAATGCTGCTGCATGACACCACTACATGACATGTCTTTATTAAAACACCCAAAATGGCGGTCTTGCTCCTCTTGGTGCTAATCCATAATGGATGAGGATAATGACACAGATCACTGGCTCCATATGAGCCTCGGGAACAAAAGGCTGCCTTAATTGAGAGACCAAAGTAAAAGGACAAAAGAAGAGGTGGTGAGAGGAAAAAGGTGATGAATTCACAAGAGATGTGCATGTTCAATGGTGCTTGTTAATGTACATCTCCTCTACTCACCTTATCAACAGGTTGAAATCATCCCATCCTTCACCTTACAAACAGAAGGATAACAGAGAGATGCAAAGACACACTATGATGATTGCTTTTTTCTTAGTCCTGCCTTCCAACTTCTACTGGTATCATTAATCAAAGCCTTTGTCAAATCAATGATCTGGTCTGGCTCGTAAAGTGAGGTCAACACACAGCCAAGTGGAGCAAGATGTCTTTCCGAACTATTTAACAGTGTACATCTCATTTCCTAGCAGGCCATTACGGTAAATCTACATTACAGAGGCCTGTCACCAGCTGTCTGCTTCTCCTCACACCACTACATGCTGAGACACTCATGGACACAGTGCCATCTATGGGCAACACACACAGGCCTGTGCTAAAGATAAAGGAAGATGGTGCATCTACATTAGGAGAAACAGCACTAACGCAAAGCCACAGGTCAATTTTTCTATATTGATACCATACATTGGACTCATTAAGGCATCAGTGTGAAGGACTGTTTCAGCAGAGTTTCCAGTGCAGACATGAAGATGTTTTTGTTTTGTTTTGTTTTGTTTTGTTTTGTTTTGTTTTGTTTTGTTTTGTTTTGTTTTGTTTTGTTTTGTTTTGGACAGCACCTCCTCAAGGCTGTTTAGCTTTGACTACCAACAGCTTTATATGGCTGCTGCTGCTACATTTAACCATGATTCATTAATAATAATCTGTTGTTTTTTTGTTTGTTTGTTTGTTTGTTTGTTTTTCAATAAAAGTTGGGCAGTACCACCGGTCCATCTTTCCTGCTTTTGTCAGACTTCACAACCAGCACTGGATCCAGTAAAACACCATCACACAACAGACTTTTCTTTGAATATGCAATCTTATATGTAAAAAGTCTTACAATATGCAATTATTATGGAGTATTATTCTTTCTTTTTATATATTTTCCTGCACTTGTTTATTATTATTACTGTTTCACCAAGCTACACTGCAAATTTTCCCTTTGTGGGAGTAATAAAGGATTATCTCATCTCATCTTAGTTATTCAAATAATGCAAAAACTGAGTTCACATACTCACAAATAGAAGGAACTTACTTTTAAGTTCCTACATACAGAATACAAAAGTCAGATATTTATGTTACAGAAATGTACATTAAACCCTACTCAATCTCTGCTAAAAGCCTTGTAGGCCACTCTGAACTAGAGAGTGAATGCTGAGGAAAGATAATAACATTTAATCATAAATTAATTCTTCATAGATATTGAGAGTATCTGCGCATTTTTACATTTTTACAGAGTTTATTGGCTTTTGAGGCATCTTTAAAGCCACTAAAAGGAATATTTAATACCAGCAGTAATGGAGTGGCTCTTGGGATAGGCCACATAGGCAGTTGCCTAGGGTGCCAACCGCTGCAGGGGACGCCACTGGTAGGCCAAAATATATTTTTCATTATTATAAATAATAATAATAATAATAATAATAATGATTAAAGCTGCAAGCAGCAGTGGGCGGGACCTCGTGCTGCACATTCCACCTCCCATGCGTTCTGCCTCACGTAACTGTCAACACCTCAGCTCAAGTTACACCTCTCTTTCCCGACACCAGCTCCCACCCTTTTGTATCCGTCCTCCTTACATCCCTACAGCGGCCCTTTGCTGAAACCACCATCACCTTTTAATGAGGCTTTTATTTTGAAAAACCCTACTGTGTGTATGTGCGCGTGTATGAGAAAAAGACAGAATCAGTTTGAATAATGAAT
The DNA here is from genome assembly GCA_037367295.1 of Apogon hyalosoma. NCBI lineage: Eukaryota > Metazoa > Chordata > Actinopteri > Kurtiformes > Apogonidae > Apogon > Apogon hyalosoma. The sequence continues at coordinate 7,434,798 of JAPQRP010000013.1, read as the reverse complement.
TGAAACGGTATGAATAATTGAGCATAAAACTCATGATTGACCACATTTAAGGCTTTTATTTTGAAAAACCCTATTGTGTGTGCATGTGTGTGCCTGTGAGAAAGAATAATTTTTAATGAAGTAAAATTGTACAGTCGAGCGTTTGGTCATAAAAATGAAAATAAGTTATTTAATACTCATCTATTATTTTTAATAAGGCTTTTATTTAGAAAAAAACATACTGTGTGTACTCTTTCCTCTGTGTGCAAATTGTCACATACCCACAATGCAATGCCCCAAACCTCTGTTTATGAATGTAAAGGGAAAAAAAATCAACTTCACCTGAGAATTGAACCCCAGTCACCTCTGTGACAGTCCTATTCACTAACCATTACACTACGCAGTCAGACAGCCACCTGCCAAAAAGTAGGTTTTTTTTAACATAGATGTGAATTTTTCAAAGTTAAAACCAAAAGTAAAACTACTCTTCAAAATAACTGTAATTATTCCAGAACCGTAGGTCCTATCTCAAAAATTCTTTCACGTGTGGCTTCTGCAGACTCTTGTGAACAAACTGATTTATAATGTGTATGAAAAAAGTCTGAAATGAATAAGCAGTAATGGCAGAAACATGGAGTCACTTTGAAAGGCAAATTGCCAACTTCCTGTTGGAGTTAGCTCATGGATGTCAGTGTATGATTTGTCGAGCTTGATGAGACCAACATTTTGGTGTTTGTTTCATGTCTGTACAACATTCCTACTGGCCGCTAGGGCCATTTTTGTGTATGTAGGTGGTGCTACAGAGCCCATTTTGGCACCTAAGGGGTTCATTTTGATATTTTATCAAACTGTTTGTCAGACATGACATGTATGCCAAATTTGGAGCACGCTGAGGGTGTCAAATGGCAGTTTAAAGTGTAAAAAAAAAAAAAAAAAAAAACAAATTTCAAAAAATCCATAATCGTACATCCTATGTCAAACATTTTTGCACATGAGAGTTGTGGGGAGTGCTGTGAACGTATAGATATATAACGTGGGAAAAAAGTCCGAAGTGAAAAGTAAGTTCCAGACTTTGCAACTTTCTGGGCTCTTAAAAAAAAAAATCTAAGACAGTTATCACAAAGTTATATAAAACTTTTTTTGATAAGGGCTTACTCTATCTTTTGGTGCTATTTAGAAGGCAATACAACAAACTGTTTTAGGGGAGATTTTACAGAGATTTTATTTTGAAAGGCAAACTGCAAACTTCCTGTTGGAGTTAGCTCATGGGTGTCAGGATATCATTTGTAGTGGCTCATCAAACAAAAATGTTGGCGTTGGTTCCATGTCTCTATGACATTCCTATTGGCCACTAGGGCTGTTTCCATATTTTTTAACATAGGTGGTGCTAGAAAGTACATTCTGGCACAGATGGGGTATATTTTTACATTTTATTAAATTTTTCGCCAGACATGATGTGCATGCCAAATTCGGTGAGCTTTTGAGCATGTTTAGGGAGTCAAATTCCAGTTTAAAGTGACGTTGGAATAATAATAATAATAATAAACTAACAATAGGGACTTGCCATCCCGCCCTCCCAGCTTGGTCCCTAATAACAGTAAATAAAAAAAATACTAGTACTGATAATGTGATAATTTCTCATTAAGTGTCATAAAAACAAAGAAATGAGGAACCCCCCCCGTAATTTTGAGCAAGAGAGACAGAGCGGATCTGAAAGACAGCCGTCAGGTGTCAAGCCCATCATCCAAGTACAGGTTGCACTTGAAAAAATGTTTGATGTTACTAGCAACAACTAGCTGAACTGAAACGAAGCAAAGTTGGCTAATAATGCTACTGTAGATGATTATGCTGTGTGATAGCTGCTAAGGCAGCTGGTTAACTGCTGCTGAACTGGTTTATGTATGTTTCTGCCTGGTTAACTACTGCTGAGCTGCTTTATATATGTTTGCATGACAACTAGATATTTAATGTAATGTTAGTTTGTCTGTTGAAGCTACATGTTTTACTTGTACTGTACAATAACAGGTAAATCTACTCTACCTTTGTCCAGATGCTCTAAGAAACTGTTTGCAGTGCCCCTAAGGAGCTGCTGGAGAGGGGACATCTGCTCCCATATCTACAGCACCCTGAAGAATGTAAGTGTATACAATTATTAGTGGTCTCTGATACACTGCTATGTTGTCATTTTAATTATTGATATTGTTGGTAATATATGTCCTTACTTAAGATTTGATATCTATATTTCTACATGCATCTTTGTTTGATTTTCTTGCTGCTGATGAAGGAACCAGCACTGTCACTATTCAACAGCCTCATGACACCCCACCACTTTTCCCAAAAAGAGAAGATAGGAGAAGTGGCCATCACCATCACTTCTACAAACAATTAGTGATTGGAGAGAAAACCCATATCTCGCCAAAATGGCTAGAGCTGGCCCTGGCTGGAAGTGTGGTGCTTTTCTTGTATTTTTTTTTTCAGTTTTTGTGTGAAAATCCAGTGCATTACAACTCACTGTAGCAAGTGTGAAAGTTTTTTTTGTTTTTTTTTCCCAGTGTTTTCAGCCAGCCATATTTTGCATAACTCAACCTCCAACCATTTCTTATTTAATTTGCCTTTACCCATGGCTGAGCCTGTATTGCCTTTTTACAGCTTCAGGATTTTTCCCTTTTTTTTGGTTATGTTCTTGTTTCTTTTCCTTTACTTATGGTTTTATTTTCTTTTTGTGACATGTTAGTTTTCCCTCATAGCTGACAAACAAGAAGCTGGAAAGCACAGCCATGGAACAGGTACTACCAACACCTACCATGTTGTTCATATGCTACCTTTGATCATACAAACAAATAAGTCCTTTATGTAGCAGAAATGACTACAGGATAAACTGTCATGTCAAAAATGTCATGCTCATTCATTCTGCCCAAAATACAAGGGCCAGGGCTTGAAAGTGTGTAAGTATCATCAAATGTAATACCACTAATGGCCACCAGACAGATGACTGGTTGCACTGACTTCTCTCTAAAAATATTAAATCAATATTTTTTCTTCTCCCAAGAGTCATTCTGGTTTCATTCTCTTTTTTTATCTCTTTATCTTTGTATTTTAATTATTGCTCCATTAATAAGGCACTGAGGCAAATGGACAGCTGCATTAAGCTTTTGCTTACTAAATAAAACATTTTTCCTTAACAGATACCTCCACTTTAGTTGTGGTCAGTACAGCAAGAGACAATAACAAGGCAGTCAAATGATTTTGTTACACAAATGTTTGATGTTGATGATTTCACATTTTCCCCTGTCAATAAACAAGTACTTAGCATTAGCTCACCTCTTACACATCACTCGCTCTGGGGTTTAGTCTGAATATGCTTCTAAAAAAACAACATGGTGAGGGCCATGTTGGGCCAAAAAACGCAAGCTGGCTTCAAAATGACAAAAAAAAAAAAAACTACTGAGACATGATTCCATTCATGACCATTGAGTCTATAATTTTGCCTGTGTCAAATTTAATGGCTTTCCTGCAATAAATCTATTTCATTATTAGAAAGTAAATTTGTAAAACTGTCACTTCTTGAGGATCTGCTGGACCCTAGTTAGGATCAACCAGGGAAAAAATATCACAACCATTTCCTTAGCCATACAGTTGTGATTCACACTGAGACCTTAACAAAGTTCAACAACTTCAACTTCCTAAGTTCCTAAACAAACATTACCAACACGCATATGTGATTTAATCAATAGAAGAGCCAATTACGCAGGAGATGAGGATGTTATCACACATAGAAGTTCAGGCATAGCTAATCACTGGAGGTGGCAGCAAGTTTCAATCAGCAGCACCTGCTCCTCATATAGTGAAAACAACTGTGTGGTGTCATATTTGTTGTTGTAAACTTTTCAACTTCACTTTCAGTCTGACACCTGGCTCATTCATAAAGCATAGCGGTACTGTAGATAATAACTTATGACACGAAAACTTGCCAAGGTTTATTAGGTGGCCTTTAATCATGCCAACTTATCTGCAAGCTTTTCCTTTGTTGAGCCTAATCAGCAGAGGCATCCAGAAATAGAAAATATGAAGAAGAGGAAAGTGGCATCTGAGCCTACAAAGCTGTGGAAACAAGAGGACTGACCCCTGCTGTTTTGCTGATGCAGAAATCTGCAATGAGCAACATTTCAAGACAACAAAAAGTACATCAGATCACCTGTCTTGTCAATGGCGTATGCAAAACATACACTCATGCGCAATCATTAAGCAACCAACTTTCAGGAAGTTGTGGACATCTTCTCTGATGTCAACAGCTTCCCACAAAACATTCTGACACTTCTATCCATATTCATATTTACACCATGAAGGAAATGTTACAGAGAAAAAAAACGCCACTTCAGAAGCTTTTCACACATGCACAGGATGAAAAGGACGTGGGCTGCAGCAAAAACACTCTAAAGTGTACTTTTGTGTTTTGTTCTCGTTACCAGCTCCATTATTTGCTCTCTGACGACAGCCCTGTCATGGCAGCACATCCAAACACAGTGAAATATCAGAAGCTATGGGTGGTCAAAGGTCCGGAAGACAATCAAATATACATACAGCTCTTTATTTATATCTACACATCCACTCTGCATTAGCATGGATTATTAATGCAAAGAGAAAGAGGTGGAGAGGAAGACAACAAACACGAGTGTAAAGATGAAAGATGCAAGAACAGTACAGGAGAAAACGGGACGAATGAGATATAAAGGAAGTGAAATGAGAAAGCGAAAAGCGGCAGCATGAGAGAGAAAAAGAGATTGCATAAGGCTTGGTGCCAGTATTAAATATTTCAATCACAGATTGGGTTGCTATGAAAATGCTTTTGATCCAGACTCCAAAGGACTTTTACAAAACAAGCATTTCTTTGAGTTGGCTATGGCACAGTGGGATTCACCGAGGGAGAAAAAAAGAAAGAAAAAAAAAACTTTCTTCTCTAAGTGAATTCCCTCCAAGTCAGTTATCTTCATTTTACTGTCGAAAGTTATTTTTCATCTTCAGCAGTTTTGTTCTTACTCCAAGATAAAAGACACCTTGAGCTTTGCCTCTATTGTGAGTGCTGCTGAGCCCATACTCGAAAAGGAAACAGGCAGTAGCAGGGGGCATGTAGAGGATAACACTGTAATGAACACTGGTTTAAAATTCTGTAGATATTTTGCACTAATCAACAAGCCTCATAAATATATACAGAGAACTAACACATGATAAAGCTGTATGTCTTATCACTTAATGTTCAAGTGCTACTGAACATTAGATTTCTAGGTGTAGAGATGAATGGTGACAGACAGTCAAACATATTTAAAGCATTAAATGAAATTCTGTAATTACCCTTCAAAACACTGTAATTCAAGTGGTCTGACAGGAAATAAGACTTATGCAGTTCCTTTTAGTTCTGCTTATGGGCTTGGGAAAATATTCCCTTCAGTGTGAGGCTCTGGTAGAAGTTAGGCCAATCATCAGGTATTTTCAGGGAGCTTGGGGTGGGGGGGGTCATATGTTATTGACAACTTCTCCACTGAAGTAACATGGTAGCTCCCTTAACCATGACAACCAAATATCATGTTGCTGAGAAGGCACCGATTTTTCTCAGGTAAATAGTGCAAACCTGAGATATTACTGCTTATACACTTAAAATTAACTTTAAATATACTGCCCGTCCAAAAAAACACACTTGTTGGACATTTTGTTGGACCACCTTTAGCTGTGATTTCGGCACGCATCAGTTGTGGCGTAGTTTCAATAATTTTCTGCAATGTCACAATATTTACTTCCATCCACAGCTGCATTCATCTTTCGCCAAGATCTTTTATTGATAATGGGACAGTCGGACCGCTGCACAAAATCCTGTCCAGCCCATCCCAAACATTCTCAATGGGGTTAAGGTCTGGACTCTGGTAGCCAATCCAGGTGTGAAACTGATGTCTCATGCTCCCTGAACCACTCTTTCACAATTTGATCCCAATGAATCCTAGCATCGTCATCTTGAAACATGCCCGTGCGATCAGGGAAGAAAAAAATCCATCGATGGAATAAGGTGGTCATTCAGTATCAGGTTCAGCTGACCTCATTCTTTGGGCACATAACGCTAGTGAACCTAAACATAACCAACTCCATCAACCCCAGATCATAACACTGCCCCCACAGGCTTGTACTGTAGACACTAGACATGATGGGTAATCACTTCATCCATTTCTCTTCTTACCCTTATGTGCCCATCACTGTGGAACAGGGTCAATCTGGACTCATCAGACCACAACATGACTTTCTTCCATTGCGTCTAGTGAGTCCAGTGAGTCGAATCTTTATGCTCCCTAGCAAACTGAAGTCTTTTTTTCCCAATTAGCTGCACTGATGAGTGATTTTCTTTATGACTACATAGCTGTTCAGTCACAATCCCGTCAGTTTCCTCCCACTTCCTCAAATATGATGGTTCCCCACCAACCCAATTTTAGTAGTTTCTGCAAAACAGATTTTTTCTTTGCTTGATGCATGCCAATAATTTGACCCTTCTGAAACAGATTAAAATACAATGTCCCAAAAAATGTATACACACTTTAGCAGCTAAGAACTCAGCTGTTTGGTTTTTCTTTGCAGATTAAACCCATTGGAATTAATGATGGCAGCCAGACTAAACTTTGAAGAAAGGAAATCCATTCTAAAATGCTCCTGGAAGTATGAAAACGCAGTTGAAGTACAAAGACAATTTAGGAGGGAGTTTCAAAAAGAACCACCAACGCAAGTTACCATTACTGGAATTAGAGAATCCGCATGTTCTGGTCAACCACCATGTTAATTCACCAGGAATCACAGTGTGGTGCGGCTTATCATCAAGAGGATTGATTGGACCGTTCTTTTTTGACGCTACTGTGACTGGTCCCGTTTACTTGAACTTGCTGCAACAGTCTGTCATGACAAGTATTAGAGAAAACTTTGAAGATGGGGAATTTTATTTTCAACAAGATGGGGCACCCCCACACTACCATCGCGATGTTAGATCCTTCCTTGATGAGATCTTGCCAAATAGGTGGATTGGACGGAGGGGTTTGGTTGAATACCCTCTGCGTTCACCAGACCTCACACCAGTAGACTTTTTTTTTTTTTTTTTTTTTTTATGGGGATACCTAAAAGACAAAATCTATGCTATGAGACCTGCAATAGTCACTGAACTGAGAGCAGCCATTGAACGTGAATGCACGCAAATACCAAGGGAATTGCTTCATAATGCGTGTGATTCCATTCCTTGGCGTTGTCAGCAGTGTCTGGACCAGAATGGACGTCAATCTGAGAACAGGCAGTGACAAAACAATAAAATGATGTTTGTAAATTCTATTGCATTTTGAAAATTAAATGAAGTTTAATAAACACCTACTTTACAATTATTTAAAGTGTGTATACATTTTTTCTGGGACACCTTGTATTTTTAATGACCACAGGATGTGTTGTAAACTTCACGGTTGTTTAAGAAATAGGAAGCTACTCACTCCAGCAGTTAGGGTTAAATGACTTGTTGCCACCTAAAACATGATCACCCATGCAGTAATTATCCCAAGGGATGTCACAACTTCTTTATGCTGTATTTTCATTACATCCTGTTTTTTATTTATTTATTTATTTATTTTCTAAACTTGTCCAGCATCATAACAGCTGAATGGTAGTCTGGCTGCCTTTTGGTGCTGAGCAAATTTGCTTTACCAAGAGAAACTTCATAATGTATATGAGACTCCCCTTGATATTCTACTGTCTTCATTATGAGTTTTGTTAAAC
>JAPQRP010000013.1:7413486-7426934 GCA_037367295.1 Apogon hyalosoma | reverse complement strand
CCAGGAACCCCACCACGGCCCACCACCCCACCAGTAAGCGCCACACCCCGCTGCCCCCCCACCCACACACACACACACACACACACACACACACACACCTTTCCCGGTCCTGCCATGTTCTGGGGCTGGCAAGAGGATGGCCAGCCCAGCAACTACATTTACATTTTTTTTTTTATATTTTATTTATTTGCACATACAAATATACAATAAAATAAATACTTGTACATATCTCTCTTGGTAGAGAGAAGGGTACGAAAATGAGCAGGTGAGGTCGGAAACCCGAAAGGCTTATAGAATGACCTCACCTTGACCTAGTTGTATTTAAAACAAAATAAAAGAATGTAATTTGCATACCTTCCATGAAGTAAAGGGATTAATAAAAATTACATATAAGTAAAAGAAATGATGGTTATACATCTATAAACATAATTTCTTTCAATAAAATAAAGAGTAAAAAGAAATGAATAATAATGATAATGCAATAAAAGTAGTTGTAATAGAAACACTAAATACATAGATAAATAAACAGATAAATGGGAAAAAGTGAGATTCCGAAGGGAAAAGAACTCTAATACAGCTAAATTAAGTTCAAATAACAGATCAAAAAGATAAATCAAAATGTGTGGCACTTAGGAAGATAAAACTTAACAGTCAAACTAATTTTTGCTGTTCTGTTCATTTAAACAATAGTCTCTTTTTGAATATAGCCACGGAAGAAGGGTTGTCGACTAGGTTGTGATGTTCGTTCCATAATAGTGTCCCCCTGTATTTGATGGTTTATTGCCTTCTGGCGGTATTGCATCAGGGTCAGTGCAAGTGACCGGCTTGTCTTGTTGCATGCGAGTGAAAACTTGAATTTCAATTCAATTTCAATTCAGTTTTATTTGTAGAGCCCTATATCCCAACAAGGTTGTCTCACAGGGCTTTACAGAGTTAGTTGGATATAAACAAACAACAGTCAAATAAACAGCAATTTAAGCAAAAATATTGTTGGAAAAAAAAAACTACTAGATTATTAACTTTTAACATTCTTCTATCAATCCCTTCCGGGACTTTCCAGTTATCCATCCCATTTATTTAAGTGCTCCTTCATGAGTCACAACATGCTGATAAGCACAAGGTATCACTTCAGTAACTGATAAATTTAGTGAATCTGGCAGCAAAATATTGAAATTGTTTTCCAAGTACACTCCACAAACATGATACACCAACAAGGGATAAAAATGCTTGACTCAGAAGATCTAAGTTGAAGGAGAGGTCTTCAGCTTTCAGGAAGAAGCCCCACTCATCTCAAATGAATTTCCATGCAATGAAGCCAGTAAGTGTAGTTTCCAAAAACTACTAACCGTTTCTAAGATTCTATGAACTCTAACAAGCAGGGTCCATGTAGCGTTTAACAAAATTTTGATCATCCAATTGCCCTCCAAAGCTGTACTGCAACATTCTACTTAAAATGTATTTAAATATATGATGCTTCTAATTATTATTTGTACTTTTTAGCCATACTGTAAGCTATAGTATGTTATAAGCATTAGGACTGCAACTAACAATAATTTTAATAATCAATTAATCTTTAGATTATTTTAATAACTAATCTATTCATCAGATAAACACCAAAGACTCAATTCTCAAACATCGGTATTCATCCCAAAGCAATATAGGCTCAGACAAGTCACTAGTGATTACATCCCCACAATGGCTTCGGCTATAGTTAGTGGGCACTAGCCTGCTACTTAGACTTGTTATGGCTAGAGACTAGCAAGCGATAGTCTTCAACCAGCTCCTGTAGGTAATGTTAGTCTGATGACCTGATAAACGGAGATGGATGAAAACATTATAATTATGATGATGATGTCTAAGTTGCTAGCGGGCTAAAGTTATCACGACATGTAGGGTTATCTTAAGCTAGGTTTATGTTCCTGCTGGCCACAACAGCCCCTTATGCCTGAAACATAGTGCGCTATGGGATTTTGGCCATTTTTTTTCTTCATATTCAAGTTTTGTTACATTAACGGCACACGTTTCAGGCAAACAAGCTGCCATGGCCACAGGGAACAGAATGTAAACCTAGCTTTAAAAATCTGGCCCAGCATCTGAAGGCTCAGCCATGGTGCTTTGTGTTTTCCTGTTACACTATACAGCGTGCGGGCATGCCTCAATACTATCATACTCAAGACCCAACAAATTGACTGCTGAATTCATTGTCAGCTCTTTTAAGAATCAGTTTGGATCGATTTAATCGATTTGTTGTTGCAGTGTTGATAAGCATATCTCTTTTCCACTTCTATGACAGATAAAAAGAGGTAGATGTTAATACAGATGATGTAAGATTGCATGCAAAAATTGCAATTTAACTTTGAGCTCAAGAGCAGAAGCAGATATGGACTTAATTGTGATGCCAGAAACTGCAGATGAAATTAATCTGAAAAGCCTCTGATTCTTACTAATATCATAATCAGACATGAGCCAAAATAGAAATTATTTTTGCCTCATTCACAGGCTTTGACTACTCTCAACGCAGAATCTATTCAGACCAATGAACTGATTACATCAGCTCCAATGATACTCTGGTTGTCATTAAATCAAAACATGGATGTTTGCTTGTTGTAAAGCTACATATGACATCAGACATGGCAGAGGTGCTGTACTTAACTGCAGGTGGTGCGGATCTCCAGATCTTCTATCCATCCTAGGTACACTTACACCTGCATTTTATTCATGAGCTGGAAAATTAAACTCTGATTACCCCTGACACCTGATAATATCAGAAAATGACATAAATCACTTGTAAATGACTCAATCCCTCTGTGTGTTGTTACAGAGGAGGCTGCCTGGCACTCAACCAAAACTGTTTTTCACCTTCATCAGTATTCTTGGTCAGATGTGGTTAGTTAGTTGGGAAAAGACAGGTAAAGCTCAAACTGTGCTCCCAGAGGAGGGGGGGTGAAGGCCCTCAGAGATCTGCTTCTTATCCGCAGTGCACGTATTTGACCAATACAAAAGAGCTCTCTGAAGCCGACATGAGAAGGTTGTCAGGAAGGATAAAAAGCTGTTGCATCCCTCATCATCTCTTCCTTCCTCCTTAGTTGCTCCCATCAGCCACTCTGCTTATCCTTCTCCACCCTTCACCCTTCCTCTCTCTTACATCCTCAAGAAAAGTGGCATCAGTACCAGAGTATTAGTGTGTTCACATTTTTTTTTTACTTTTTAAAGTGACAACTTTCAGTTTCTCAGGTATTCAACTGTTGTTGTCACTATGTTTTATGTTCTCTTGGTTATGTTGCAAATGAGACAAACACCTCAATATATTCCAGGATTAAATAAAGGTTACATGAGGAAAGCCTTAATAAAGAGAAGTTCCACCCCTTCTGGTGTGTACCATGGGACCTAACTTTAAATGGTGGTCAATGGTGAAAGATAAATAATTGTTTTTATTCCATTTGAATTGTGCCAGCATTTACACAAGTGTTGTTTTTCAGTTTGAAAGATTATTTTACAAGTCAAAAAAGTTGCAGTTTAGTGTAAATGCAGAAAAGTAACATCTAGTTTTGTGTGAAAGTACTCAAGCCAGAGGAGAAATGTGTAATCACAACAGTTGTTACCTTAGCGCATTTCCAGTTCAATAGTTAGGTGAAAAAGTATTAAAATAGCGATGTCTTTAGCATCCCTGAACAAATTGTGGACAGAGTGACATCACCTCTGTGACATATATTAAGATGTTTTGACAGTCTGATACTTTTGACAGTTTTACCATAAAATGTGACTTTCTTGTAAAATTGTCTTTTAAACTGACAAACATCAAGTGCAAATCTCATAGGTCAGTGTTGTAAATCTACATAGATTGTTATACTTTTTTTTTTTTTACAAAGTGAGGTCCCATGGAGGATAACCAGAGGAGTTTGGCCTTCAGCTCTCTTTAAAAGCTGAAAAAAGTAGAATGAAACAATGCTTGATATTACATATTTACAAAACTGTTGATTAGTAAAGGATAATACTGTTAAGAGTCTATTCTTGAACACTGTGAACCGATATCATTAGTCAAACCACAGCAGGGCTAAGCAATAGCAAAATTTTGCATAGTCTTAAAAGTAAATGAAGCTTAATAGGCTTCATTTCATACTTGCAGTTCCATTTAGCTCCATGGCACACCTAGCCTTAGTTTTTGTTTTAGATAAGTCAAATGGCCTCATCAGTACTATCCTCACTAGATACAAATGAAATCAACATTTTTTTTAATCTTTCGCAAAAGGTCTTCCACTACCCAAAATTCTCCAAAATTTGGTGGATGTCCAGGACCCATACTCAGAAAAATACATTATGACTTCTTCCACTGACAAATCTATGCTGAATACATACACTTTGCTCATTAGAGACAAACCTGTAAGTAAGGAATGGAATATCAGATATCAGAATGTTAATCATGAATAGCAAGATCATGTCAGAAATCATTTCAGATGATGACAAGTAATCAGGAACTAGCACACACAATAAGCAATTCAAATGCTACTACTGATAACACCAGCCAAAATCCAAAGGAAGAGACTCAACAGATGTACTTTCTATCAAAACACTGTCTTTCAAAGTCTATTCTTTGCCCAAGAAAAATCTTTTTTGACTTGTCCTGATACTGAGAATAAATCATTTGGATATGTCTGTCCAATTTGTTCATTTTAATGTTTTCACTACTGAGCACATCTCCATAGAGAACACCCCTGTTCTCTGCATGTCTCATACTCTGGTGAAGCCAGTTTTTGTTTAGATTGGGTCCACGGTCACCAGAACACAAAGAGCCCAACAAAAAAGAACGCTCCTCCCCTACTTGAGTTACAAGAATGACTTCACACAGCTTATAATCTGGCAATTGGTGACCAAAATGATAACTGAGAAAGTCCGCTTTAGAGCAACAACATAGTCATTGGAAGATGTGGGCAGCAGAAAATATTCAACAGCAGGGAGTAACCAGTAGCAAGGCCATTAAAATTACAATGATACTGCAGCTTCTGTATTTATTTCTGCATTTTCTAAGAGAGAAGAAAAGTGTTTTTGGAAATATTCATGAAAACAGCATCTAAGCTGCATGCCTTTGGGCAGCTAAGCCCATGGCAGCATCTGACTGACATCTGAGGGTCTGTGTTGCTAGGAAACATGCTGTCAACTTCTACAGTGCTGCTGTGGAGCACAGTATACAGTAGTTCCCACAGTTTATAGTACACAGTCCACAGTGGAAGGTTATTACCTACACAGAACTGATGACATCTTTACCTTGAGGAGATTTAACATTTAAGAACCCTCTCAAGCCCCCTTCCACTCTAATCATGCTTTTTCTCCTCACGTACTTACACTGTATTGGACTCCATTGCATAATACAGTGTTTGTCTGGTTCTTCTGACTTTCATCTGTGATTACATTAAATTTACAGATTGCAGGATTGAGGACATTTTGCAGTTATGTATGTTGTTCTTTATGCATTCACACGGCAACTTTGGGAGTGGACTAGAGAACTTTGCTTGATACATCTACATCCTGTTATCATCATCTATGTGAGTGTCTCCATCTACTTGACACTGATTGCTTGATTGAAGTATGTTGCCAGTCCAGATCATTTTAAACTTCTTCTGTTTTCTGTTTGTTTTTCATTGCTAGTTGCAGTTGCTTCTGCATAACTTCCTATAATAAGCCCAAAAGGCTGAACCATCTAAAAAAGTGTTTTCACACTGCAAATTACCTGAACAATAGTTTATTTTAGGGCTGTCAAAATTAACATGTTAACACGGATTAATCCATCATCATGATTAATCTGATTAAAAATGTTAACGCAATTAACCCATCTGCAGTGCAGAATGACTCTGAATGTCTCTAGCAATGCATTTGTCCACGTACAGTTACCCGCACGCATTCACAAATGGGCAATTGATCCGGTAGTGACAGGCAGCAGAAGCAACCCATAAAGATGGAAGACGCTGAACATCACTTTGGCCCTCAGGATGGGAAATTTAAGTACAAAAATAACCAAGACAGAACAGTCAATCAACATGAAGTATTATGCACACTCTGCAGGAAGGAATTTTCTTTTTCACCGAAGCACTTATAGCTAAAAATACCATATTAACGCGAAGCATATGTTAGTCTGGGATTCTGTTAGCACTTCAGCTAACATGTCACCCAGCTTGCGCCAAGTACGTTGAGTCCACATATATTCCCTTCTTTCTTGAGTCTGTTTGCTCATGCAAAATTAAACACGATTAATATAGATTAAAAATGAATGATATTTAATTGTGATTAATTGAAATTAATCCACAGTAACTCCGTGATTAATCTTATTAAAATGTTTAATCGTTTGACAGCACTAGGTTATTTTGATCCAGAAGAAGACCACCTCTGTCATTCGGAAGAGCATTTTGGCTTGTTCCATAGTCTGGAGACATTTGTTGGAGAGTCCGTTCCAAGACTGTAGAACATAGAGGTGCAACATGGTAGACTCCATAGAAGAGAGAGAGAGAGAGAGAGAGAGAGAGAGAGAGACAGACAGACAGACAGACAGACAGACATATTTATCCCAAACTGGGAAATTACAGAATTTCTATTTGAAGTTGGACTTGCATGACTACCAGACATTTGTGTAATTATTTTGACAGTTTTATTTTTTATTTTCCTTATGTTGTTAAAGTTTTGATATTGTTAAATTGTTCAAAATGTTGTCAACATCTTACATAAGATCAGACAATATTTCAATATTCCTCAAATATGGTCTGGATCTGGATTCTATTAGTGTATACCATTTAGGACACTAATATTTAGGACATTTTTTACATTTTTGTATTTTTCTCAGAAATGAAGACAGTTACTAGGGAAAAATGCTGCATAACAATATCTATCAACATGATCCACTGTTTGAGACAATACAGATACTGAGACAGTTTAGTTTCCTTTTTGTTTCTTTTAGCGTATGAGGGTTCCACTGTGAAAGATGGTTAGTTTAACTGACATCTTGCCTTATGTTAAGCTGTTTATGTTTGAAAGAAATTCCTAATGAAAATTCATTTATTTTCTGAAATACTTCATTCTTGAGAGGGTTGCAAGGGTGCTGGAACCTACAATGGCCACTAACAGGCACAGGCAGGGTACATACTGGACATGTTTGCTGATTTATCGCAGGGCTGGCATATACAGATGAACAACTATTCACTCTCACATTCACACCAGAAAAGATTGTTGAAAGATAGACATTGGTGACCTTGAGATTAACCCTTCAAGGTCTAAGGTCGTTGACCCAAACGTAAGTCCATGCATGACTTCCTATCAGTGCTCAATAGTAAGTATATTGATATTTCTTATCATTTCCATGTTACAAGCCATGGAAATATGGCCTATTATACGTACAGGCAAATATTTAATATTTCAAAAATGCATAAAAAATTCAAAATCTAAATATATTAAAACTGGGGAAAAATGTTGTAGACATTGTCCTAAGGAAACTACATATAAAATTTGAAATGAATCTGACCAGTACTTTTGTCAGAGATGATGTTTGAAGAAATTGCTAATGAAGACGATGCCGGACACAGCACCCTCACAATAGCTCATGACCCATCGGCTGGGGAGCTAATAATAATAATAATAATAATAATATAAGGCACATAATGTCACAGTTGTCGGCTCTATCACCCCTAGTATGATATATTGGATGCATCATTTGGTTTCAACACATTCCCATATTGATACTCTGTCCCATCCTAATCTACCCACTAGTGATTTTCTGTCAATTCCTTTTCATTTCCCCACTCTTCCAGCTGTTCACACATGAAAGTATACATTCTTTTTACCTGCACTTCTCCTCTTAAGCCCTTCAAGTTTCAGCAAAGAGCAGTGCTTCCCAGCACATAAAGAACAGGATTAAGTTGTTTATAAAGCTGAGTTGTTATTACACAGTAAATTAACAAGCTAAACACTCAAACATTAGTCAAATGCACATGCAAACTATACACACACAAATATGAGGGTCTTAGAATGAGACACAACCCATGAGTCACTGTGAAGCTGTGATGAAGAGACAGAGATTTGATGGTTTGCTGGTGGCACTTATTCAGAAGAGAGTTTGCAGCAGCTTCTTAAAGACTCCATGGGGCTTCAAATGAAAGGGCTCCAAAGGAACGTGGATAGTTATCTGTGTAAGACTCTAAGTATTCATATCAAAATCCCAGCAGTGCATCCAAAAAGAAAAATAAAACTCATAATCAAACCCAGACATCACTCAAAACGGATTACTCCCACCCGCAAGGAGACTCAATCTGAAACCAGACATGAAGAATGGTTCTTTTGTGTTGCACCGGGTTCCTTGAAAGGCAATACAAACTAAAAACGGTACTGTAGGAGAACTTGGAGATGTCTTTTCTCTGGGTGGCTCGTTTTCTAATTTCCTCAGTGCCTGTCTCTTACATGAAGCCACAGCGGTGTGCTGTAATTTGTCGTGGCATTGCAAGCTTCGACCTCTGCAGTCCTTGTACCACATCCTTATAATCGCGTTGATCAAAGACCGGCGACTCATCCATCCTGTACTACAGTAGATAAGGCAAGGAGGATTACCAACATATTCATTTTTACATTTTATCCTATTTTCCTGTTTTTCACTACTGTGGTGTTCAATTCTTATAATGTAGATGCAAAATTCTCCAGTGTCTGCTGGGATCGCTGCTCTGCGGTGAAATCCAAACAGAGGCTGAGAGAAGCTTTTTAACATTCAATCACTTCTGTTTGTCAAAGCTCTAAACTGCAGACTTCAAAAGCTATTCAAGTAGAGACGTAAAATAGTCAAAGCAGTTGCCGACTATTATTTCTTTATCAATTAACCAAAAAAAGCTGTACAAAGAAAAAAAGTGACTGACTCATACATTGAGTGAAAGTGAGATGGACAAAGCTGTCAGACTCTGGAGAGAACAGTCAGGAGTGATTACAGTCTTTTTGTAAAATCTGAAAAGAATGCTGCAATGACAAGAAAACAGGAAAAAATAGCTTTACAAAGTGTGAGAATGAAAAACAAAAACACAATTAACATAAAAGGGTTTCACTGATATGATTGGTCTAAAACAGTAAGCATCAACAATACCTGCCACATTCAAAACAATGAATCCACATCAACTGCCAAATATTAGGCTATGTCGGCTGAAGTTCATTTACAGTTCATCTTAAATTCATGACCAATGATGAGGTGAAATCTATATTATAAAAGCCAAGTGTCCTCTGTGTGCATCTCGGGATTCACACAAAACCCGGAAAGAGCTGTGACTCCTGCAGTTCAGCATACTTATGTAGTTTTGGTCATGGATCAGACTAGCGAAAACGGCAAGTTGATAGGACCAATATTTTAGGAGATATTAATAATTTTGGACTATAATAGCTTAACAATCACATTGCTATACCAAGAACGCTTTGAGGGTGACTGCTGGACAAATGCAATACAGCATGCACAAATACACGACAGCATAAAAACTACCACATCTACAGCGTGCTAGTATTATTGTATACTTGCAAATAAGAAGAGTTGTGTTTTCATTACCAGAGAATGTGCCCCAATCATGTAGCTCCAAATGGACTTGTTATTCTCCTTTTTATGTTGCAACATAGAGCTGGGTGCTATGGTCAAGAAATGAAATCTCTTTTTCAATGTTATGGACAATTTATGATTTTAATCAATTGTTTTCTGGCTGCATAAACTGGAGACAAAACGTGTTAACTCTTTCTTTACTAAAACTATTTGCCATATCTGGAGAAACACATTCATAATGAATATATTCCAAAAAAAGAAGTTAAGATTTAGTTGAATGAATAATCTGGATTTTGCTTTTTATGCATTTTTAATTTTTTTTCCAGATAGCAAAACCTGCTTTAATCAAATTAAGTCAATATTGCATTGCAATTCAGGTACATTATAGTCATCTACTATGTCTGACTGTCAACCATAGTTAATATCCTCTCAACTAAAAATCAAACACTGGACAAAACAAACAATGGCACATGCACCTTTCAGGTTTTTAGCAACTACTGCAAGGCCGAGGTGAGACAAAAGTGCAACTTCACTATTCACTGTTGTCAGATATTCCATTAACTGAACCTTCAATCCTACTGGACAGACAAAACAAATCTAAGCTTAAGATTTGCGGTCAAAAGTGTGCTTTGATAAGTCTTTTGTGCCTTCTAAACAATGATGTTGTAATGTACTGTGATAGAAGCAGAAGGTACATTTACGGAGATTAACCAAAACAAATAGTACTGTACAGTTCCATTCGACCATTTCTGATGTAGAAAACCTTATGAGCCACGTGACAAGCATGTCAACAAACGGTGCATTTTCATCTATGTAGATTTCTCCAGAAGATCATATGAGGATCTCCCAAGTTAACGTCTGAAATGACCATTTTTGCACTTCCCATAGTAACATTAAAGATCTCTGACAATTTTGTACCATTATTTTGACAAAATAGCTGTGCAAAACTACAAGTACAGCACATTTACATTTTCAGTAGATCATGAATTTGCGTTTTTTTTCCTCAGTGTCACATTGTCATTACTTTATTTCCTGAGCAAAACAACACAAGGTATAAACCAAATACAAACTCCAAAGAATCACTGCAGTTTTAAAGTTGAGTGAGTGACATTTCATGACCTCTAGCAGTGGAGTTGGAAGTTACAACAAACTGAACTGAATTGACAAGAGTCTGTTCTTAGTTACTGTAGCAACACAGTGGACTCCTTTAACAGAAGGTCAACACAGCAGTGAGTCTATTCTCCTAAATCTTACACACTACACTCTTAAAACAAAGTTTAGTGGAACAGTAAAGTTCTGTCCTTGCTACCCTTTATTTATTTCATAAAGCGATCTGTACAAGTCCTCTGAAGAGGAGATCATGATCAACCACAATACACGGTAGTCAGATTGTCCAGCCATGGGGCATCTTTTCTTTATCTTTAATGCTCTCTTTTTACATCCATACTCAGACAATACTCCAGATCTCTCAGCCTGTTCACCTGAATAAGAACAAGCCCAGGGTGGGAGGAAACACCCATAACGCTGTCCTATAAACTCCTCAAATGTTCTGTTCCAAGCAAAATGTTTACAAGCATGAAAGGACAATGGCAACATGGGAAAGGACAACAGAGACAGATGCTCCTACGATTTCATTAGCAGCTCTGTGTGTGGGATGCAACGTAGGTTGGGCTGTCGCAATGCACCGATCAGCTCTGATTAATATCCCCCTCGGTCAAACCGAGCCAGTGACATCACCATCACTGACGTATGCTTGTAAACCCCCACTTTCTACCCAGAGTGCATTACAGTGAGACACTAAGAGGACTGCCACAAGTACCTGCTGTAATTAAAAACTGCCCACCTTCCAAACAAGTGCAAAGATACAGATACACAAGAGCGAACTGTATGTCTGTACTTGTACTCACACCTGACCATCATACCACTTCACAGCAAGACCAAGCCTCGGCATCACAATAAAGAAAAAAAAAAAAAAAAAAACACGTGTCAACAACATCTGGTGTAACAAACAGCCATCGTGTGAGCCCTCTGTCCCTGACATCTGCTCAGGCTGCTCAGCCCCAACTCCGCTGGGCCGCATGCTAAAGTAAGCCTGAGCCGTGTTATCATCAGCGTAGGCAGCCATGCAGTAAATGACTATCTAGCCTGGGCCTCTGCTAATACAGCACCGGTTTTCCCTGCGCTGGCTGCAAGGCAGGCAGGCAAACTGGGACCAGATGTAATCACTCCCAAGATAGACATGGAGACAGCGAGAGGAGGAAGAAGAGGAGGAAGCGGAGGAGGAGGAAGGGGCATTAAAGACAGACAGAGATGGGGTCTTGTCATCGGGAAGTTCACAAATTCTTTCACACATTCATAATGAAGTACAGGGAGACACTTGTGTAAAAAAAAGTATTGCTTCAACTACTTTACTTGAGAAAAAGTGAAAAAATGCAAGAGCTAAAATATACGTACAAATATAAAGCCTTTGAAGGACATTTAACGGGCTGTGTCTGTGATAGAAAGATCACACACTTAAAACATGGAAAATAATGAACAGTAGCAGTACAAAAAAATAAGATGTGTGTTTTTTGTTTTTTTTAAATTAGAATGAGGTATTTTTAAATCCAGAGGGAGTAGGCTGTCTTTAACAGAGTCATGAAATGCCACCAAATTTCTACAGAGGACTTCAGACTTATTTCTTTTCTGTTTTCTATCAGGTAGCATCCAGTGTTAAGGTACATTATTGGGAGAAAAAAAACTGCTCTCTTTACGCACAAAACGTGTACCAAAACCGAACTGAAACCATGGCCCAAGAACGAGGTACAGAGCGAACTGTGGAATTCCTGTACCACTGCACCCCTAGAAAGAACACATATTTGAGTTAAAATATGGGGAGTAAGGGGCGCTAGTGAGCCAGTAATGGAGTAGGAAGCTGAAAAGTGTGCTCTGCAAGAATTTGTATTAAAACCATGCTTTTGGGCGCCAATACCAGCTAAAACATTCTTAGATAGATGGTTTTCAACTTAAGGTGGATTTAATGCATTTTGCAAATGGCAAGTAAACTACGTAAATACAAATACACTGGAAAGACCACCGCAGGCGAACCAAGTTCATCACCAGACAACAGCACTTCCTCCTGGACTGACCAACAAACTGAAATGCCAGATTTAAAGACCGAGATTCTTTCATCCCTTAAACTAGACAAAACTAGCTGTCGGAAGCAACAGCTTGGGGTATATCCCCGAACGCCTCCAATCCTTAACCAGACAGCTATGATGTCATGACGTGAGGCATCCCCAGGCCATGACCTTTCATTTGCACTTGATTTGAAGTCAATCAGACAAATAGTTCCAGAGATATGAACAAAAGCGTGTTTAGGGATTTTAAACTTTTGAGCGGCCCCTTGTGAGCAATCTAGAAACGGTAAATCGTCCAAAATCGAATCAGTTCTTCCTCTCCATGATATTGATTGATATGGAAAATTCTGAATTTCTAAACCCAATATTTTTCAAGTTATCGCGTTAACACAAAGGATATCTGGAGCTGGCAGAGCCGGCACAGCCGGCAGCGGCGGGTGGACCAAAAACATAATATCCCCGAAACTGTGTTCAGGAATATAATCAGAGCTGGCTGCTCTCTTCAAAACAGAACTCAAGTCAACTTTAGCTGCAGAGTTTGACATTATTAAGTCAGAACCATCATCTGTGAAGACAGAGGTCGCTAATAATATTGCACTGCTTCGCTCCAAACTGGATAGCATAAAGTCGACCATGAGGGAGATGGAGGAAGGACTTTCAAATCATTCTGACGACATCACCGCACTGCAAACAACTGTGGTGGCGTAGAATGCACTTTTATCTCCTTTTTTGGGCATGCTTCTCAGTTATTTCCATCTTTGATATGATATGAATATATGGCCTCTCCC
>JAPQRP010000013.1:7398552-7413386 GCA_037367295.1 Apogon hyalosoma | reverse complement strand
AAGTAATAAAGTGGTATACTGAACTTAACTTCTTGTCCCCAGCAAGTTATTCATAGACCTGGCAGAATTCCACTACACAACCATGAAAAATCTCAAATCTACAGTGACTAATCTGCAGGAAAAATGCTTGGACATGGAGGGAAGGATGAGAAGGTCCAACATTCGCATCCTAAATGTAGCAGAAGGGTCAGATTCCAGTACAGGGTCTTGAGAAAGAAATCCTGACCGACAGATCTCACTGCAGTCTGCAACCCAGACAGCAAGATGGAAAACCTCGACCTATAATAGCAGCCCTGCACTATCCCTCCGAGTGTTCTGAGATCCTCCGCCGGGCAAGGGAGACCGGGCCACTGAAGTACAAGGGCACTCCTGTGTTCATCTACCCAGACGACCCACCGAGTGTGGCTTGGGCCAGAGCCGCATTCAACAAAGTCAGGAAAATGCTCCGTGGGAAAGACGGAATCCACTACGGAACACTGCACTCGGCCAGATTTCGCATTACATTCAACAGGCAGAAGAAGGAGTTTGTTGACGCGGGAGAAGCCTTATCCTATGTGAAGACGAACATTTTGCAGGACAATAATGCATCATCCCTGTAAGACTTGAAACGGATACATTTAGAGTCTACAAATGTTGTTTTAAACATGTTAGCAGTGTCAGCTGGTAAGTGACCGGATTTCTGTAACTGCTTGTTTGCTTTCATTTATCTTCTAAAAAATATAACTATTATAATGTAAACATTAGTTAAAGAAATGCCTGGAAGCTACTGTTTTGGAGTTTTTTTCTTTCCTTTTTAGCTTTGCAATTACATCACTCCAGGCATGTTTGATTTACTGTTGAAGTTGTTAAGTACTATTTTACTTCTAATTATACCCTGTTACAATTTTCTTTATGTTTTTTTTTATGCAGAGTAGTGATGGTAACTGGCAGCTCTCTTGGTAAGCACAGTCATGTGTGGATTTAGTTGTAAGTGGGTTTGGAGTCACCAGCGATCTATAGGTGACTTGGGTAGGGAACATGCACCACTCATCATACATTTAATGTTTTTATTCTTCTTTTCTTTTGTCTGTATATCCTATGCTACATCTTATGACTCTTATTATGCCAAAGCTAATGTCCCTCAGAAGTCAGTATCTTCAGAGTAATCCTAAATCTAGGAATTATAGCACTGGCTAAGGTACATTTACCAAACAACACAGCAAGCTGCCAGGTCACTTTTGTGAGTTGGCATGTGAAATTCTTAAACAACCCTGTGAAGAGTAAGAAAGTCTTTACTCACCTAGAAAACCTTAATGTGGAAATAGTGTTTCTTCAAGAAACACACTTAAAAATATCAGATCGTTTCAGGCTTAAAAGCAACTGGATAGGACAAGTGTATCATTCCAAATTTGACTCCAAATCTAGAGGTTCTGCAATTATCATACATAGAAAACTACCATTTAAGATGTCCCATGTTAAGACAGACTCAGCGGGCAGATTTGTTATCGTAGTTGGTCGTTTGTACAATTCTCCCATCATCTTAGCTAATGTCTACGCCCCCAATCTAGATGATAATATATTTTTTAAATAATTTTTATCCTGTATACATTTACCAAACAACACAGCAAGCTGCCAGGTCACTTTTGTGAGTTGGCATGTGAAATTCTTAAAAAACCCTGTGAAGAGTAAGAAAGTCTACAGGAGTAGTGGAAATGTCTGGATACACATCATCTCATCCTAGGTGGCGATATGAACTGTGTAATGTCACCATCGCTCAATCGAAGTTCATTGAAAAATATAGTTCAATCCAAAGCAGCTCAGACAATTCAGTCGTTTCTGGACACATATGGAATAACTGACGTGGCGCAAATGGAACCGCATATCAAGATCTTACTCCTTCTTCTGTCCAGTTCGTAATAGCTACTCCTATATCGCCTACTTTTTCATAGATAAGAGACTGTTACACTTGATTAAGAAATGTGATTATCAGGCTATACTCATTTCTGATCATGCACCTCTTCTGATAACAATGTGTCTAACAGGTACATATCCAGTCTATTGCACCTCGCGCTTTAATACTCTCCTACTCTCTGATGTGGCATTAAACAGCTTTATATCCTTTGAAATTAAAACTTTCTTACAACATAATCAAACACCTGGGATGCCATCATCAATAGTCTGGGAGACATTAAAAGCCTACTTAAGAGGACAAGTCATTTCTTATTGTGCCCAGCTTCGAAAGACCCGTTTAGAAGCCCTTAACAAATTAACTAATGACATTGAGAATATAGATAGAAAAATCTCTCACTCCTCCTCACCTGCTCTTCTTAAACATAGAATGGCTTTGCAAACAGAATTTAATCTTCTGTAAACTCAATATCTTGAAAATCTTACGAACAAAACCAGACATAAGGTATATGAATATGGTGAAAAAAACGGGAAAATACTTGCTCTTCAATTGCGACAAAGAACAGCAACAAACCAGCACAGAACCAAAATATTTATAAAGTGAAAGATGACTCTGGAAATACACAAACAGATCATTTGAAAATTAATCAGTGTTTCAGTAACTTCTATAACAAATTATACACATCAGAATATTGTAATGATGAAACACTTATGGATTCATTTTTTCAAGATTTGATCCTTCCAACATTAGATGAAAAAAACTGCTGCTAAATTAGAAGAACCTTTCACTGAGGAAGAACTGAGCTTTGCAATTAAATCAATGCAAAATGGGAAATCCCCAGGGCCTGACGAATTCCCAAGTGAATTAAAAAAAAAATTAATTTCTCTATTGACTCCACTTCTGATGCCGGTTTTTAAGGAATCCTTAACCACAGGGTCTCTTCCTGAGACAATGAGACAAGCAGTGATATCAGTAATTCTTAAAAAGGACAAAAAAACCGACTTGAATGTAGTTCATTTTGCCCAATATCATTAATTAATGTAGATAGTAAAATCTTAGCCACAATCCTAGCTCATCGACTTGAAAATATCCTTTCCTCCATAATTTGTGATGATCAGACAGGCTTTATTAAAAACTGTCATTCATTCTTTAATATCCGATGACTATGCAATATTCTGTATAATCATAATACAAACCCAAAAACTGCAGAAATCATAATATCACTTGATGCTGAAAAGGCATTTGAGAGAGTTGAATAGGACTATTTGTTTTACACATTGCAGAAATTTGGGTTCAGCCCTAAATTTATCTCTTGGATCAAGGTTCTATATAATGCTCCATTAGCTGGAGTAAGCACTAATAACACGCTGTCACAGTTCTTTCCATTAATGTGAGGGACACAACAAGGATGCCCTCTTTCTCCTTTACTTTTTGCAGTAGCAATAGAACCTTCAGTAGCAATAGAACCTTTGGCTGCCAAGATACGAAGTAATGAAATCATACAGCTAATCAACTGTAAAAACAAAGTGTCGCTATATGCAGATGACATGCTTCTGTTCCTGTCTGACCTGCTGACAAGTATTCCCAACATGGTGAATCTGTTAACAGAATTTGATAAAATCTCTGGATATAAAGTTAATCTCCACAAGACTGAGCTAATGCCAATAGATAAGAAAGCCCAGGAACTAGATTTCTCAAATTTTCCCTTTAAATTATGTAAACAAAAGTTCAAGTAATTAAGAATATGGATCACCTCCAAATTTAAAGACTTATATAAAGTGAATTTCCCTCCTCTTTTGAATACTCTAAAGACAGACATGGAAAGATGGGGGCTACTTTCATTTTCCTTGGGTGGCAGAATCAATATAATTAAAATGAATGTTCTTCCTAGGTTTTTATATTTATTTCAATGCTTACCTATACTACTGACAAAAACTTTTTTCCTTAATATTGACAAAATAATCTCCTCATTTATTTGGAATTGTAAAAACCTCAGAATCCATAAAAACATATTACAGTTGTACTGCCAACAAGGTGGGTTTGGTTTACTTAACTTTCAGTATTACTGTTGGGCCGCAAATATCTGTGCACTCTTATGTTGGATAAACTATAACCTAGATACAGCGCCAAAATGGGTAATTCTGGAAAATCTATCCTGTAGCCCAAGCTTAACCTCCCCTCAAGCCCTGCTTTCCACAAAACTACCAATGTCTGTACCCGTGTCTCATTTCTCATACATTCATTTAAAATTTGGAGTCAACTCAGGCAAGAGTTTTCTCAATATATCATTATGTGCTCCTATTTTAAGAAATCATATGTTTGCTCCTTCTGTAAATGACAATGCCTTTAAAGTTTGGGCTAGAAATGGGATCACCACTTTAAAAGATGTATTCTCTGATAGGGTATTTATAACTTTTGAAGAACTTGTGAAGAAATATGATATTCCCCACTCACATTTTTTTTTATTCTAACAATTATGTAGCTTCATCTCTCATAATATCACTAGTTATCCTTCACTACCTAGTAGCTCTCTCTTAGATGCCATTATGGAGCAGAAAGCACATAATAGAGGTCTCATCAGAAGAGTATATTCTTTACTTAATCACCATACAGAGAACTCTCTCGATATCCTGAAACAGCAGTGGGAAGAGGAACTGGGTATGGAAATATCTGAAGATCTCTGGCAAGAATCCCTAGATAAAATTCATTCATTTTCAATCTGTTTAAAACATCCAGTAATGCAGTTCAAAGTTGTATATAGACTGAACTGGTCTAAAGCAAAACTAGCCAAACTAAAGCTGACTACTGATTCTAAATGTGACAGATGTCACCAGGAACCAGGAAATCTTTCACATATGTTTTATCTATGCAACAAATTGAGCAATTTCTGGCAACCAATATTTAATTTCTTTTCAGAGATCTTTGAAACCCCATTAGAATGTCATGTACTCACTGCAATATTTGGAGTGCGTCCCCAGAATACACACCGCAACAAGAATTTTAAGGACATTATTGCCTTCACAACTTTAATAGTTTGCCGGCTCATTCTACTCAAATGGAAAGACAGAAATTCACCAACATTCAACCTTTGGATTAAAGACCTTATGAACTATCTGACATTAGAGAAAATAAGATATACCACAAGAGGCAAGGCAGCCAAATTCTATCCAATGTGGCAGCCTGTCTTATCATATATTAAAAAGATGGACACAAACAATTTCTTATTGTAACTAAGGATATATAGATATGTATTTTTATTTTATTTTTATTAATTTTATTTTATGTATTCATTTTGGATGTGCATGTTTATATATTTTTGTTTATTTTGTTTTTGTTAGTTGTGTGTATTTTTGAGTATGAGGTGCATTAGGGTTGGGACTGTTAGAGTAAGGGTACATAATTATGTTGTTATATTTTATGTACATTAAATAATACAGTTATGATTGTTATATAAAAATTCAATAAATAAAAACTTTGGAAAACTATATATATATATATATATATATATACACATATGGGGAGTAAAAGTCATCACAAAAGAAATATTTGTCAAAACTGCCCATGTATAGATTCTGAGACACGTAGAAGAGTGTAAACCTGTGTGGTAGCAGGTTGAATCTTGTGGACACCTTGAGTACCAGGAAAGGTAATAGCCTGAGGCCCCAGGCATGTACATGTGTGTGCATTCATGAGTGTAAATTTAAGAACCCTGAGGCAAAAACAGGAGGCAATTCTCCATCTTCACCTAAGTGTTTCCTTCCTACCTCTCCATTTCCTCTCTCCTCAGACTCATGATCACTCTCTTTACTTAATCCAGTC
Source organism: Apogon hyalosoma (assembly GCA_037367295.1). Taxonomy (NCBI): domain Eukaryota; kingdom Metazoa; phylum Chordata; class Actinopteri; order Kurtiformes; family Apogonidae; genus Apogon; species Apogon hyalosoma. The sequence goes on along the minus strand of JAPQRP010000013.1, from coordinate 7,407,679 downwards.
TCAGACACAAATGCCTCACTGCATTACAAAGCTGCAAGAGGATTGAACATGCATAAATATTAGAACTGTCCTTAAACCGAGTCACTCTCAACTTGTGCACACAAAGCCTCAGAAGTGGTTAAGCCTGACAATCGCTCTGTACCTCAGTGGGCTGTGTGCACATCCACTTTGAGGATGATTTTATTGTTGAAATGAGATCTTAGCTTTCACATTCGTGCAATTTATCAGAAAAAGAAAGTCATTTTGGATACATTTATGCTTTGGGGTTTCAACAAGAACTTTACTTAAAGCAAAAGAAAGCTTGTTCTTGAGTAAATGACCCTTTAAAAAATTTTAAAAGCGTGTTCACATGTAAAAGTCAGAACTAAGGTCACAACTACAGCTCATGGGTTTACTTTATGTCATATACTTTTGGTGACATTAGTTTTTCTTTTACACACAGTTTTGAGAAGAATATACATTTATGTGTCACCAATGGCTTCTTTATAGATGGGCTTGTGTCTAATGTTGGCTTGTTATTTATTCAGCTAATTTTTGATGTCTTCTGTTTATTTTTCATCCTTTATTTATTAAAGACAATAGCCCTATGTAACTTTCTACAACTGTAGCTTACATCCATCCACAAGTGTTTTAGTGAAAATGAGCTAAAGAATGGTTCAGTATGATCTACAATGAAATCACTTCTATTTGTCAGACCAACGACAGCTATGTGGGTCACACCATGGTCTGGGAGATGTTCACACCTGGAAATTTGGTGCAGATCATGCTGACAAGTCCAAACCACATGCAACAGATGTAAAAGCACCCTTGCTTGAATACAGGGATTCATTATATTATTATCATTATTATTATTATTATTATTATTATTATAATATCTTAATATGGAGAATATGTCTGAGAGGTTTGTATAATATTAGGCAAATCTGGATTGACATTGTCCAATATTGTGAAAACAACATGATTTATGATGGATAAACTAACATCACAAACATACATATTTATTTATTTATTTATAAATAATTTGAAATATGTATACAGGTTGTATTCATAATTTCCAGCAAGATATGATTTTGTAAAAAGGCTAATCCCAGAAGCTATCCATAGCTTATAAACGGGGGCCCAAGACATTAAGCAAAAAGTACAATTTATTATGAAAACAATCCCTATTTCTAACTAAGCTAAAACCTAACGCTTGCTCTAAAAATGACTTCAGATAATTCCAATAAATACAGACAGTATAGAATTTAGACAGTATCAACACTTCAGCACATCAGGCACGAGGCAAAAAAGAAAAAAATACAATAACACAGACTTAAATTAAACATATTTGAAAAGCAGTTTTTGTTTTAATTGCTTTTTAAACATGGACAGAGATGCAGACTCTTTTATGGTGCACTCGATCTCATTCCACGTCTGCAGACCTTTAACTGTCACACTAAGACTGGAGCATTTTAGTTTCCATTTATTTCCCCTTATATTATTTTTTTTCTCTCGTGTTGTGTACATGAGTAGGCAAACAGATTGGAACGAGATGATAGAGTCTGTCACTGAGTCTAAATATTACCTTATACATTACACAGGCATTGTGGAAAGTGTTGGACTCGGTAAGTTTCAGACGTTTATATCTATAGAAAAGAGGAATTAGAGGGAGCATTTAACTTAGTCCACGAGATTACTCGAATGACTTTCTTTTGTAACTCTTGTACTTTCTCAAGATAAGTAGGATATGTATTGCATCATATGACATTACAATAGTTCAAATGAGGCCCAAAAAGAGACCGGTACAAGTTAAGAAGAGGGAGAAAGTGTTGTAATTTTGAAAATAAACCAACATATTTAGCCAATTTCTTTGTCAGTTCCTCAATATGTTTTCTAAAGTTTAGGAATTCATCAATACAAATACTCAGAAATTTTGTGAATTTAAACCTCTCAATTGTTCTTCTATTTATCAGAACAGGTGTATGCTCAACATATTTTTGGTTTCTGCTTGAGTGAAATACAATGTAATTAGTTTTATTGATATTTAAAGATAGTTTATTACATCTAAACCAGGTGTCCACCTTTATCAATTCTATGTTCATAAGATTTTAGAGATCGTCCAAGTTGTTATGTGACAAAAATAAATTTGTGGCATAAGCAAAACTTACTTTATGTAGAATATTAGCGGAGTTTACAATATAATTTCTATATAAAATAAAAAGAAACAGTCCTAATACTGATCCCTGCAGGAAACCACATTCTGTAATGTAACACTGTGAATTACAATTGTTTATATGCACATACTGCTCCCTATCATACATATAACTTCTGAACCAACTGAGCGCTGTGCCTCTGACACTGTAATGTTGCAATTCACCCAAGAGAATTTTAAAATCAATCGTATTTAAATGCTTTTGATAAATCCAGGAAGACCCCAGTCCCACACTCACCTTTATCGATAACATTGTTTATTTTTTCATTGCGATCTAATATTGCCATGCAGGTTGAATACTTCTTTCTGAAGCCATATTGTGATGGAGTAAGTATATTCAATTCACCTAAATAATTACTGAGTCAACAATATACAATTTTCTCAAGTCTTTGGAGAAAGTGGGTAGTACAGATATTGACCGATAGTTTTAATTGTTATTTTCATCACCAGACTTAAATACTGGGATAATTTTTGCGATCTTAGTCATTTTAGGTACCACCCCACAAAGCAGAGAGAGACTGATGGGGTACACGAGTGGGTCAACAATGTTGTTCACAATGGTTTTATGATTTTGCTACATATACCATCCACACCTGCAGTATTAGAGCTTTTCATGTTCATGATGATTTTAGTTACTTCTATTTTATCGGTTGGTGCTAAAAAGAAGGAATTTACATAATTACCTTGAAGGTATTGTTGTAAATTTGCTCCCTCTGGTGGTCTTACAGCTTCAGAGAGAGTTTTTCCTATGGAGCTAAAATGGTTATTAAAACTGTTTGCAAGATCACCACCATTAGAATTAAATCTGGCATTTTGCATAATTCCGGTGTCAGGAAGCACAGCAGTTTTATGTCCCCAGCTTAGAACCTCATTTAGCACCTTCAAGCATTGCTTCTGACCACCATGAGAAGCCTTAATGAGTGCGCTATAGTATTTTCGCTTACTTAATTTCATGACATGTCAGCTTATTTCTGTATTTAGTATATTTGTCTTTATTGTCAGCAGTTGGATTTTTAATGTAACATTTGTAAAGTGTGTCACAGTCATCACCAAACTGACATAGATTAACCTGAGGTTGATATCTAATTGAAAACTGTAGCCAAAAGTGCATTTCTCAAGTCTTTTATATGTAAACACATGAAACAGGAAGAATTCCTAAATAGAAATTATACAGTACTGTGCGAAGTTCTAGTCCAACATTAGGTTTGTTGGTTTACTAAAGTTCTAATGACCACGCATATGCATGTCTCAGTCTGTGTATTAAGATAGAATCTGGATATCTGGGAAGTATGAACAATAGTAAAAGCAAACGTTTCAGGGGAAAAAAAGCTTCTATAAATCAATGTGGTAGTATTTAGCATGACCTCCCTTTGCAACATGTCTTTAACCCTTTTGTTCAGACAACATGAGATTTACTGAATTAGATTTCAGATGTTTTATACCAGGTTTCATTCAAAACATTGCAATGGCAGATGTTTCTATCTGTGCTTCTTCTTGTCATGTGGTCAGGGGTCACATTAAATAATGACTTAAACCCTTAAAACCCAGTTGGTTCAATTTTTTGGTTGTCTTTTAAAGGCTGTGTACATATTTCTTGTATTTTCTTGCTGTATCTAATGAAAAGAGAATTAGAAATAAATATGTACGCTCATGTCAACCCTGCAAAAACAACAAACCTAGAAGTGGCCTTTTGAATCTGTCGAAGTCAGATGGTGCACTATCTGCTCTTACTACATAATACTGAATACGGTGGCATTTTTAAATGTTATGCCTTAGGATGGATGGGTGATGCATAAAGAGGTCTTAGAGGTCTAAGTATTTCTGTCATCATATGAACTGAAAGGCTGCAGCACAAAGAGAAAATCAGACATACACGTCATGTACTGCCCTACGATCAACGTATTTCAATGGGAATCTCATAAGAAGCCAAACCCATTTAGGACAGAAACACAGGAACAGAGATCATTCTCAGTAATGGAAGAGCTGCTTCTGTCTGATCAGTTGACTCTCTCTCTCTCTCTCTCTCTCTGTCAAGTCGTTTCTGAACTTCCATAAATTTTCACTCAGATCTGAGTGACGTGTGGAATACCAATGTAAAGTAACCTACTGTAATAGCAGAAAGCCATCACTTTAACAGCTTAATGAAGCAGTAATGCAATATATCCCATGTCTGAAAAGGCAGAGAATATTACCAAGTACATTAGTCTTTAGTGTAGCATTCATTTCTAACAGGAGAGCAGTGATGGGCAGTAAGAATAAGAATTGATGGAACTGTATTTTTCAGGCTTCTGGTGGTTTCAAGGTATATTACCTTTTTGATGGTTGTACCTTTATACAGGTTTGTGGCAGTACATCTTTCATCACATATAATTTGATTAATATGTAGTTGGCCCAAAAAATTATATACACCAATCATCCATAACATTCTGACCACTGACAGGAAAAGAGGTCATAATATTGATTATTTCATTACAACGGCACCTTTAACCAGGTTGGATATGAGGCAACAAGTTGGCATTTAGTTCTCAGAGCTGACATGTTAGAAGCAGTAAATTGAGCAACATAAAGAACTGTCTGATTTGGACAAGGACATTATAATGGTGATGACTGGGTCAGAGCTTCTCCACAACTGCAGGTCTTGTTGGTTGTCCCTGGTTTGCAGTGGTTAGGACCAACCAAAAATGAACTAAGGAAGGACATCCCAGTCTCTGGACATCTGAGAACCCGTAGGAGCTGCTGGACAAATACATTTGATTCATGGAGGCCCCAGCTCCCTACTTACAGGACTTCAGATATCTGCTGCTAAAATCTTGGTCCAGATACTACAACACACCTTCAGAGGTCTGGTGGAGTCTAGACCTTGGGTCAGAGCTGCTTTTGTCAAAAAAGGTGGACCTACATATTATTAGACAGATGGTAATAATGTTATGCTACCATAGATGCTCGACTGGTTAAGGTCTGGTTGTTGCTCTTTAGTTGTTCTCTATTCTTTACCACTTTTTATAGGTACTAATCATTTTACAATGGGGATGCCTGACAAGATCTGGAGATAGTCTGACCCAGTAATTTGGCCATCATATTTGCACCCTTGTAAAAGTTGCTCAGATCCCTATTAGATGAACTTCAAGGATTAAATGTTCACTTGCTGCCTAATATATCCCACCCACTGACATGTCCCATTTTAAAGAGATAATGAAAATTAACGCTACTTTGCCTGTCAGTGGTCACAATGTTATGAGTGATTGATGAAAGTATCAGAGATTGTGAAGAACAGTTAAAGAAAATGGAAAGAAAAACATTAAGTGCTATCCACACCAAGAAGAATAATTGTAACAGTAGCTATAAATAACTATAAAACTTTTAAAATCATTCTAGCTCAAGTGGACTTTCAGAAGCATTGACAACCAGTCAGAATATACCTTAATTCATGCCTGAAGTTACATTCAACACATCAAGTTAGTGCTGCACGTCATTTGATACAGCTTTATTTATCTTATTCATATTAGTAATGACAATACTAAAAACATGACATGGTGCTGAGCAATTAAGTTATTGAGGAATTAAATGCAGTCAGTGATCATAAGGGAAGAGAGAAGCATCAGTTTTCTGGCCTGCTATTGATTATAATGGCCTTTATAGGATAGATAACCATATGTGCTGAAATGTTTTGTAACATTAATATTTCCATGAGCCAAACTGGATTAATGAACCCTTTGTTACCTTTTGTGCTTTGTGGATATAACGTAAACTTAATGGTTGCACTTAACATGTAGTTTGCACCCTATAACAGGGGATCAGTGTTTACAGGACGGTATCCTGAAACACTGCTGCTCACAGCTTTACTGTCATGGTTGTTAGTGTTTGGTGCCTTTAATTACTGTGCAAACTCTAAACTTCAGAATTAAAAACATACAGAACAACAAAATATAAATTCTACTAATGTTTGTGAAATAAATTTACACTATTAATAAGCAAACAGTTAACAGGACTTCTCTGTCAATAAAAGCCTACTGAAATGTTAAAGCTGTTGTCTCAGATATATCAAAGTATGGCACCACATAGACAAATACAGGAAATTAAACTTTGTATTGGTTTGTTAGTCTAGCTCCCTTACACAATTTGCATTCATTTATCTTATTAAACCAATAAGAACAACAACAATGGTGTCTGAGCTATGACTACAGAATGAAAATGTTTTGGAAAAAGACATACTTTTTTTTTATGTGTTGTTTAGTCATTTTACCACAGATCACACCAATACATGCTCATGTTCCACTGCAACAACTTCTACCTGACAGTACTTTACAAAAGTACTTAGCAGCACCCAAGACAAGCAAGATTTTTTTTTCTAATTTCAAACTAGCATATGTGATAGCAGGTTTGTCCATTAAATCAACTAGACATAGCAACATTTGAATTATATCATATTGTGCTACAAAAAAAATTAAATAAAATAAAAAATAAATGCAAAGAGTCAGTTGCATGAGAGAAACACATATCACATGAGTATGCATCCCACCACAGAGCTTTCCCTCTTCACTCACGCTTTTCCATATTTATCTCCGGGAAAGGTGGACATTATGACACCCAGCAAGCCTTGGCATTCAGGGAAATTATTAAAATGTTCATTAACACTGATCCGTCCAGGTGATGAAATCTGTCACACACCCCTGCTGTGCCCACATGGAAATGGCAGTGAGATATGACGCCCTGGTCGTATAAATACACTCACTCTCGCGCAGGGCCCGGCCAATGACCACCTGGCCCCACCTGCAACAACAACATGCAATGTCGCCTCTTTCTTGCCAGGTAAATAAACACTGTCTGTGGAATTAATTGTTGCATATACACCAATGGACCACCCTCTGTTGAATAAATGAAAAGTCCCTCACACCTCAGAGCTGGTAAACATGCCCAATCTGTTGGATTAAGACCTGAGAGGCTAAAAAACATGAGCCGCTTCTCTTGTTATGATCCGAGGCTCAGGCTAAATGTGTGGGCACAATTAAGCTTAATTCACAAAGAGAATGACTCATCATTTGCTCTTTTACAGTCGGCCTACTGGGATGTAAATAGTTTTATAACATAAACCACTTACACACCAGTAACAACAGTTTCATACCCACCTACTGCCGCTAAAGCACAGTTTAATTTCAGCCTCTTGAACACACATATTCATATACACGTCTACACTCATTCACTCAAGGGGACAAGAGACTAATCTATGAAAAGACAATCAACACGACTACAGCACACCAATGCACAGAGATATGCACATTTGCTGTGATGAAACACATACCTACACATATTTGTTGACTAATGGCTCCCCTTTCACTGCAGTGACCTGCTTCTCTCACATTAACCCCTAAAAACACTCAGTTACTCATTATTTAACAAGTAATATAGGTTCACCTATATAATAACACACGTATCATTATTTTTGGCAAAGGCATTTCAGTCACATAAAACCATACAAACCACACACATCTATCATTTACATCAACATACAAACCTGCTTGTACACTGCTGACACATTAGAGGTGCATGTCTGAGCTCCCTGTAGCCCTGCAAGGCTGAAGCAGAACATGCAGACTAGCAATAAATGCATTTCTAGATGGGTAATGAATATGTTACACACTCCCATTAGGACAGGCAGCAGTGACAAACGCCTTTCATTCACTCATTAAGCCACTGGCTGTTTGAGCAAGCAGGAGAGACTGAGGCACAGCGAGGGGAGAGCTTATTGGGTTTTAAATGGCCATGTAATCCATTCCCTTATTGGAGATGAATAAGCTCCTGTCCACACCCAGGTTTATTTATGGACGAATTAAAAACATATGCACTGACAGGGAAAAGTAGAATTAATCAAAATGCAGCGCTGCCACTGTTCACACCTAATCCTGCAGGGAAAACACAGGTGAGAAGGAGAAGAGAGCAATGAGAACAGTGGAGGGGTGTTCGAGAGCTTGACTCTATTAGTGTAAATCATAAAAAGTGGGGGGACAGATTGAAGAGATAGAAATGCGCACTTCATCCACAACACTCTTAGCAAAACATACAGGTTTGGAAATAAAATGAAGAGGCCGCTCCGAATGACCAGTTATGAACAACAGTGAACGAGATCAAGAGGCAGACAGAGAGTTATAAGTCATCAAACTCGGTTGAGCTGTTGGTGTTTTAGCTCCAGGAGGCAAGAACAATGCGAAAGACTGGTGAAAAGTGTGTTGATGGTGACTGAAAATTAGGGTTATAAAATCAAATACTGAATACTGATATTGATTGAACGCTTCCTCAGATAAAGCATTAGTATTGGGCTGTTTAAAATGAACAAAAATTAGTACTTTGCATTACATAAGGTCTGAAACACTGTATTTTTATTATTTTGACCAGTTGTCATTTTTTGGCAAATACATAATTTAATGCCACGTCCACACTAACATAGATCTTTTCCTTAACACATATTTTTTCCCTCCATTAAAAAAAAAAGTTGTTCAAACTGTGGATACCATGGATAATACTAGACATACTAGACACAGAGGCTTTATTCTGTCATAAGGGTGAAGCAGCAATACATTCAGTTATAAACTTAAGCTTGAGTTTCTAGTCAGTCTCCCAAAGGCATCCTACTGCAGATCATACACCAACTTAAACACCTGGATTTAATGTTTTCAGTTCCAGGTTCATTACACAAAGAAATAATGGACATGCACAAGAAGGACTGTGAATCTGTCAGAGTGCAATGTCAACCTGAGCAGAGACATAGCTGCAAAACTCTGCAATTTAAGGCATGATATTATGCAGTTCTCTAGTGCACTAGCAAACAATTGGTGACAGACTTTCATTTTAGGAACCTCTTTGCTTTGCAACCTTGACATGTGACCACTGGCTACCCATATCCAGTCTTTTCCTCTTCAAGTCCAAGTAAAAGTTCATGTT
>JAPQRP010000013.1:7387871-7398277 GCA_037367295.1 Apogon hyalosoma | reverse complement strand
ACATGCAGTCCTACAATAAATAACAAAGCTATCTGATTCTTATCTTTTCTGGGCATGTAGATCTTTGAAAGAAAAAAAAAATACAGGAATATAACAGGTCACGTGTACTCGGTAATTATCCAGTGGATTTAAATCCATAAGATTATAAGGGGACCAGAAATGGGGTCAATAGGTCAAGGCTGAAAATTCGAAATAGTCTCCATCTCAGTTTCACTTCATATATCTTAAAAAAAAAAAAGCATTGATGCTACAGAATAAGGTACTGCACAGATAAAACTGAGAATACAAATATCACAAAGCTTTTGACAAGAAAATGGAAGCAAGAGAATCTCACATCCCCAGAGTAAGTGCTCTTTGACCCTTTATCGATCTCCTTGAGTGTCCTCAGTGTGCCCAGCTAGCACTTAGGAGGTTAATAACTCTTGATCCTATCTGACTGATGGCAGGACAATCTTTTTTTATACACAACACTCCAGGCCAATTTCAGCTGATCGAGCACAACAATCAGCCATCTTAGAACAAAAAGGAAGAAGCCCACTTCCTCAGGTTCTGTGACAATTCCCAGGTGGAGCTGCTCCTCTGGGCAAAGTAGTCTGTCAAACACCAGCCGGTCAACCAGCCAGTCAACCACAAAACTGCACCCAAGGGAATGAAATGCTTTCAAACCTCACGAGACAGCAATGGCTGCTTTTGGAATAAACCAAGGCTGTACTCTTTTTTTTTTTTTTTCTTTAACTTACATCATTATATCAACACGGATAGTTTTTTTTTCAGCATAATTCAATCATGGTTTAATTTAGGGGCTAAGTGCAGGGTAGAATGAACAAGTGAACTATATAAAGGAGCATTTCAAGTTCTTTTTCTGCTGTACCACCTAAAAACACATGCTTAACCTTGGTGTCATACAGTCTTCTCCCACAGGGAAATGAAGTCCTGAAATGCACTTCAAACAAACCAGAATCTCCTGAAAATATGCTGCCTAAATTGATCAGGTCATGATGCTACTGTTGGTGGCATTGGTTCAGATCCAAAAACAAACAAACAAGCTGATCAAGGTAGATGTGCAATTGTCTTTTAAATACACCTGGTGGTTCGGAATAGAACTTCCACAGATTACCATTGGAAAACAAATGATAGCCACTTTTACACAGAGATCCCAGAAAAACGGTGAAAAAGTGAAAAATGGTGATCCCACCTTTTCGCCACCATTGACCGATTTCCACAGCCAAACCAAAGGAGTAACAGAGGTGAGACAGGCTGGACTTTTACACAGCGGACCTTCATTCCAGAATCAAAAGGGCAGTGATGCAGTGCAGTGTATAGTGTGAAGTATAACTTGCGTGTTGGAAATACCCCAAGCATAGTGGTGTTGCTAACCTCTACAGAGTCAGCCCATCTTCCACCATTCCACAAATGTTAGCATGGATAGAGTCCTCCGCCCAAAGTGACAACAGCTTGCGGTTCTTGACATCTCCCTATCTCAACATCTTTCTGGTTGATATTTTTGTTTACTGTACATGGCCCGTGCTCATTTTTAAATCCCCCCGGTAGGGGAACTCGCACACGCCAATACATCATCAAAACATCACACCTTGATTGCGGAACAAGAGGTGATCTTTTTACAGTGGTCCGGAATCATGATTCCACCTTTATCTCACCAGTTCATTTACACAGACGTCATCCTGGAATAAAGGTGAAATATTCCCATAATAGAAGTGCTGCGTAAAAGGGGTTGATGTTCATCAGACTCCCACCTCTGAGTAGAAAGCACTAATACCATATTTTAATATTAATTTTATAATGTTGAGTAATCTGCAATGGCTCTACATCAGCATCAGAATTAAATATGATTTTTAAAACAGGGAGCGGCATTTTGAGCTTTTTTATACATACATTTGCCACTTAAGGGGTCTATTATCACTATTAATAAAGTGTATAATCACAGTTAAGTCTCAAAAAGGATATTTTAGTGTTTTAACTTACACCAGTTGACTTTTATGACAGTGCTACTTTTCACTTAGCAAGGAAAGTGTTGTGGAGATGTGAATTATTTTAACTTGGGTATGCAAACACTTCCATTTGGACTAAGCTCGGTTTTAAGTTTGGTTTCCCCTAATAAAGTCAAACTTACAACACAGATCAAACTACAAAAGAACTCTGAGAGCGCAGACCTCTGCCAAGGCAGATCACCCCCCCCCAGATCACCACCAAAATGTAATCATTTGTTCCTTGTGCCAGTATCAACATTTCCTGAAAATTTCATCAAAATCCATGCATAACTTTTTGAGTTATCTTGCTGACACAGACAGACAGACAAACAAACCCCAATGAAAACATAACCTCCTTGGTGGAGGTAACTAAACATTTACACATTACATTTAAATTAAGACCAGTTTTGCTTAATTCTGAGTAGAACTGTCTTCGATGAGCTAATCATTGTTTAATCCTTGTTGGGGAAGTCCTGGGCCACTGACCTGCAGTCACTGGTCCTCATCTTCTTAAAGTGAGCTCTGCATCAACATTCAGAGAGCAGAGCTGCTGCACTGACCTTTGAAACTCATTCAAAGAGGCTTTTTGATCTCTGTCAGGTCATGTTTGAGGAGATTTGAAGACTCCAGGGGTGAATGTTTCAGGACTATAACATGACATTGGTCAAAATGACACATCAGAGACACAACCTCCAAAAAATATATTATGATACATTCAGCAACATAGATTTGGAACTGTTGCAGTAATCAAAGTCCACAAGTGCTTGAGACCCAATTACATTCATGGATTGCTATTAATCTCAGGTCTACAGGGAAGCTGCAGTGGACCATAACACACTGATCAAGACGAATGGAAAAATACAGTATAAAAGGTGACGAAGGTGCACTTCTTTAAGCTATGGCTTATATTATTACGGACAAAGGTTTGAAATTGCGAAGTGCAAATCTATTAGTAATAATGCCAGGTGACACTCAGGAGACTTTTTATTCGAGAAAGGTAGACCTCCTTTGAGCATCTGTGCAAACACAATCAGAGCTATGTCATTTTAAAAAATCATATACTGTTCTTTCATGGTTTGTACAAACCTTCAAGGATTCTCTAGACCCTCAGGAAGAGCACTATTAAACTGGGTTTAGATGATTGTGAGAAAGAATTCTTCATGTGCTGTTCACTGGCTCTCCCTGGAAATGTCTCTTCATCTAGCTATGCTAAGCAGTAAACATGACTAACTGTTACGCTTCAAATCCTTAGTGGTTTGACTAATGGCATCTCCCAATGACACATGCAAATGCACACACATACAGTACACCTGTTTAGAGCGCTTCGTAACACTTGCACTAATGGGATTCATGACATGTAAGGTAAATATACGTCCTGTCTCTGACTAGAAGGACTTACACACTTCTACGGAGTGGATACATGCACACTTAAACCTACTGATTCATGTTTTATTGAGAAAATGGCAAAAAAAAAAAAAAAAATCAGGTCATCAGGTTCAAAATGAAAGACTCATGATTAAAACACACATTATCCCATCAGAGATTAATCATCACGCTCATACCCAGAAACTTACTCAAAAATGACACATGAGATGTCAAAGACAGACCAAGAACTAATGTACACTACACCATTCTAATCATCAGTCTCATGTTGTTACTTCTCTTAAATCCTGTTCATTAGGGATGTACTGATACCATTTTTTTCCAGACTGAGTACAAGTACCTACATTTGAGTAATTCCCAATACGGAGTACCTATATGAGTACTTAATAATACTATTAAAGTTCTTAGTTACTTTTGAAAATGTGCTTTATTGCCATTGTCATTAGTATGACTGTAAAAAGAGCTCCTACTGATATTTAATGCGTTGGAATGAGTGTTTGTCAATCAATCCACCAGATGGCGCCACTCTTAATTAACCATACTTGCCAAATACCATGAAGAAGAGTACCGTTTTTTGAGATGAAGAAAGTCGATAATAACAAGCATAGCAACAACAAAGGAGGTAATACTACTGTGGATACTAATATTGATATTGATATTAATTGAGGGTAGTTGTCATAAATATGTCAGTAGTTTGTCACTAACTTGCTCTTTGAAAAGTTGTGCTACATCCACGGTTCCCGGCGGTACTGCTCCGTATTCTCCATGTGGGTACGCATCCGCAAGCACCCAGAAAACAGGACAGAATTACGCACAAAATGTGGTCAGAGAACAGACAGAACGCTCCATCCATCTCAGTCTGTGTCTCTAATGTAACTTGCAGTCAGTTACTCTGGTCACTGTCGTTTATTTTGAAAAAATATCCAAATCTCCACACTGCTGACATTACTCCTCTGCCGCGTACCTTCTGCACTTAACTGTGAAGGTCACGCTGCTGTAAGTGGTATCAGTGTGGTTGTATCAGAGCACGTTTACGAGTATGAGCAGAAGTACACACATTCAGTATCAGACCAATACCCGATACTAGTATCGGCATCAGTGCATCCCTAATTTTCATCTTTAATGTTTTGCCATTGTTTCATTTATGTTTCCATCTTGTTATGTCTTGTGCTTCTTTTGGTCTACTTCCATCTCTTCAATCTTTGCATTTAAATTTTCATTTCAATTCATCTTTAACAGTATCTCATGTCTTTTACATCATTTTTTGTTTACAGCTTTTCTTACCCCATTTTCATTTTGTTATGTGCTTGACATCATACATCTCATATCCTTTTATTTTGTAGCATCTTTTATATAATTTTCATCTCCTTAGATCATTTTCAAGTTATGTTTTGTAGCATCTCTTATGCCGTTATGTTGAGTCTTTCACAGCATTTCTCTTATGTCTCTTACATCATTTTTGCCTTGTTTCATCTTTAACATTTTTTTCTTGTGTGTGTTGTAGGTTTCATCTTGTTGCATCTTTTACATCTTGTTAATTCCCTGTATGTGCCTTTTATACTATTTTCTCATTGTTACATCTTTTACAGCATTTTTCAACTTTTTTCTTGTTACATCTTTCACATTGTATTTGCCATCTTAGATCTGTTAGTTTTCATTTTATTGTATCTTTACTGTCATTTCCATCCAGGTATTTTGCATCATTTAAATCCTGTTGTATCTCTTCCAGTGTTTCCACTTCATGTTTTTTACATATTGACATGTCTCTTGCACTGTTTTTGTTTTGCAACATCATTTTGCTCATGTCAACTCCTCTTGCATTATTTTTGTCTTATTAGGTCTTTTAGATCGTTCCCATGTTGTCTTGGTTTTTATAGCTCGTTATGTCTCAAAACTCATTTTCATCTTGTTGTATCTTTTACACCATTTTGTCATATTACATCTTTCAAGGTGTTTTTGTCATTTTTCATTGTACTTCTTTTAAATTGTTTTCATCGCCTTGAGTCTTTCACATTATTTTATTTCCTTACTTCTCCTGCATCTTTTATGTGTTAAAACATCTCATACATAATTTCCATCTTGTCACATCTTGCATCTTACACATTTTACATCTTCTTGTGTCTCTTATGCTTAAAAATATAGCTGGATTTCGTGTCATACTCATGGGATTTGTGACATGTACGGTAAAAACACCACATGTTACTAGCTGTAGGAGCTTATACAGTTTTATAAAGTGGATCCATTCAGAGGTTCATGTTCTATACAACTGACATTAATTACAGAACACAAACTCACCATTTTTCTCACACGGAGAAGGGGAAATCCTCCAAACAAACAGAAATGGATGGTATCACAGAGGAAACAATAATTATCACTGCTCAGAAACAGGAGGAAACGAGAAATGTCTTTTGTGGGATGTCAGCGGGGCTGACAGCGCCTGAGGAGCATTTGAGAGATCACGTCTGCTGCACTATCACTAGACAGGAGGCTTTCAAAAAGGCAGAATACTGATCACGAGGAAGCCTACTGACAGCACATGAAAAAGGGCTGCTTGTGAATCAATCCATGCTCATTTTTTTTTTCTTTTGATTTTAGCGCCCCTTAAACTGCTTCACGCATTATGCCTCCTCTCTACTCCCAGTACGCACGCACATACTGTAGCAGCAGACTCCAGAAGTCAACATCAAAGTGTGATGGAATGAGGCACATCATTAGGAGAAGACAGAGGCAAGGGAGGATGAAATCATTTAGACGCTGCTGCGGAGAGGAATTACTACGCCTGTCGAGATGAGGGGACCAGGAAAGAAAAGGAGGGGATGAAGAAAGGGTGAAAAACTAGAGGGAAAGGGTAAAAATGAGGGGAGAGTAAAAAGTCAGCATGGTGAGAGAAACTGAGTGGCGTAAAACACGAGGGCTGGACTTTAAGGACCAACCAGCTGTGTGGTGGCTACTACCCGATAATGTGCGTTTTCATGAATGTAGGAATTACTGTTCCATCCAATAATCTACCATCTTCCCTGCTGTGATGCCCTGTGTCAGTTGGCCAGGCAGCCTTATTTGACAGACTGGGTACAGTAATTATCAGAAACCAGAGATGAAATGTAGAGCCAGTCTGATGTATTAATCATTACCCTGTTGTAGGCAAGAGTTGCACTGTATTTGACTGTTTGAACTCAAAAAGAAAAAAAATATTTATTTTATAAAAGAAATCCTATTTTTGAGTCTCTTGCTGGAACATCTTTTTGAACTGGCTTTTTTTTTTTTTTTCCCAGGATAACTGGCTTTTATTAAAATGACATTACTGCTTTCTACTGAACACCTCCAAGAAAAAAGAAATGGCAGTAGACTTTTCCGTGAATGTCCCCTCAGCCAGTCAGCAGTCATGAGGTGGACATCTATGTGGTGTCCACAGACAAATATCTCATTGTGTATCCGTATAACAAGATAAACTGAACCCTGAGCCAGTAGTAGCTGATTCTAAATACGAAGGTCACAGAAGGATGAAAATAATCTGAAGGGGGAAAACAACATTTGCAAGAATCATACCCTGGTGTCCCAGGGGAAAATCTTGACAAAGCATTCATCCAGCCTGTAGAATAGTAGTAGACAAGATGCTATTTGCATCATATTCCTTGAAAACACAGTCACAGAGTGTCAGAGGTAACTAAACACAGGTATCACAGACAGAACAATACTTAGTTACCTGTGATATCTGGAACATGTTAATCATCTATTTTAAGTTACAATGCATTCTTGAAAGTATCACTAAATGACTTGTCAATCTAGTGAAAGGACAAAGACATAAAGGCAATTCTGATAGATTGTCAATGAAACTGGGAGTGTCCCAGACAAACTTTTCCTCATGCTTAGGGTAATCTTAAAGCCTCTGGTCACCCACTCACCAAAGGGGTTAGCCACTAGCACCACAGAGAGAAACACAGGATTTACATAATTACAATTATTTATTAGATACATTGCTAATTTTAAGTTGGCTGACACCCCCTTAAGATTCACTCCATCCAAAAGGGACAGGGTGGGATATTTTCCCTATCAAAGTTTCAGGTCCTTCAACATCTGCACTAAACTGCACAGATGGATTGGGTTATTCTATGCTGTGGCCTACTGGAGAGGTAGTATCAGACAAAAGGTGCGAAGACAGATGGAAAAATGTGAGAAAAAGGTCAAAAATAATGAGAAAAAACTAAAAAAAAAAAAAAAAAAAGAGTGACAAGTCAGGGCCAGGGTCAAGTCAAGGTTTAAACAAACCTGGAGCTATATAACTGACTTGGGATTTCTGAAATGTTCTGCTTTTTACTAAGTGCTTGTCATGATCTGACCACTACATCCATCTTAATTTAAAGCCAAATAATGAAAGCAAATAAAATAAGCATTAAAATCATAGACTACAGCTGTGTTTCCTACAATGTTTTTGTCATGACATCTTTTACATTACTGCTGTTGCCACATCATTTATGTCTCTTGCATCATTTTTGTGTTAAGTCTTTCAGATCGTTCTTGTCTTTTCATGTCATTTATTTCCTTTTGGTCTTCTTCTCTTGTATTGCTGTCATCTTAAATCTTTCACGTCTCTTATGAATTTTTTTATATTTTACATCTCTTATTTCATTTTCATCATATTATGTCTATGCCAAATCATTTCTAAACCACAAAAAAACATCTGGTTTCTTTAATTTTCCATGAGGACCAAAAATCCACCTTTATAATGATTTCCATCCACAAAAAAACTATACAAAAAAGTTCTACATATCTCTTCACTAGTGTAAGAAAAGACTCTCAAATCACAAATAACTCCATTTAGTCTCCCAACATGCAACTGTGTGCCCTATATAATGTGCCATGTTTAGTTTATTTGCCTTTTATATAGCAGGCTTATCTTGTCAATCTTGACACAGACTACCTCACATCCTCCAGCAGCAAGACAACAAAGCTAGAGTAATCAAACCTCCCCAGAAATGAGGAGAAAAAATAAATAGTCAATAATTTAAGGTAAAGAGGTTCAGTGTGTTTGACATGCTGTAAAAGCTCCTTATTAGTCATCTGAACCCTGTGAGAAAAGCCTCAGAGCTGATCAGGGATGAGGAGGGAACAAATGACCTTATTTTTGTGTGTGTGCATCTATAAGTGTTTCAGAGAGTGAAATAGAAGGACTGGGACGCGAATATGGAATCTAATTTCAGGTCATTGTGAAGCCGTTACGTACGTGTGTGTATGTTTTTTTTTGTATTTTACCGTCGTTGCTCTGGCTCCCCTCTCTCTTCAGCATCTGTACCGCCCCCACATACTTCTTCAGCTGGACCTTCAGGACCTCATTCTCCCTGTACAATCAAAGACATAGTTTATGAGCAGTGAAGGCTGAAATGAAGGCAGGTTAGGTGTCTTTAATGACATCTATAATACTCACACAGAGCAGATCTAACAGGCCTGAATAATGTAATTTCTACCAACCAAAAACGAGGCATCTGTTGTATCTGTGACCTGCACATGAGAGGGAAATTGGCTGGCTTTTTCAAATATCCCTTTATCAGTATTTTTTTTTTGTTTGTCTTTCTGAAAGTCACATCCTAGGGCTGCATGCTTTGGCCAAAAAGTGTGAATAATATTTGCTCTGGCAATCAACAAATGGTGCCATGAAAATATGCAGATTACTGATCATTTAAATGTCAATTTCTTTACAACACAAACATAAATATAACATCCTGCACACTTTTAATACCCCGAGGCCAAATATAGTGTAAGATTATGTTGAAAGTTACAGCCCTATAATTTAGATTAGATTGTCTTTGTGCAAAACTTATTACATACATATTTATATTTGAAAGTACTTAGATATGATAACTGCACAAGGTATAAGGCCATTTGATCTTGAAAAAGTAGGTCAAGATGATCTGTTTTCAATAGGCTTCTGCTCCATGCCAAGATGCATCCACACTATAAATTTGGTGCAGATATCTCAATGCATTCTTCAGATAAAGTGATTATGTCATTGAAGTCGTTTAAAAGACGTCACCATTTGACCTTGAAAAAGTTGGTTAAGGTCACCTATTTTCAATGGGCTTCTACTTCATGCCACGATGCATCCACATTATAAATTTGGTGCAGAAATCTCAATGCATTCTTCAGATAATGTGATTATGTTGTTGAATGGACAGACAGACAGACAGATGACAGCTCTGGTATTATCAGAGAACAAATCTGTACACCAGACACTGAACTATTATCCATGTCATTGCACCCATTTTACCTGTCCCGGGAGTTCCCTCCGGGGCCAGTTCTAGGAGGGGGGAAACCCCCCTAGAACCAGAAAAAACAAACATTTCCAAAAAAAAAAAAAAAAACATACTGCCCACTCAAATTACAGTTTGTGAAGTTGCAGAAGGTAGGGAAAAGGTAAATGAGCTTCACAACAGTGGGAGACTTAGAGGAATTAGTAACGCATCTTAAGTTTCACTTTCACTTTGCAAAGGGAAATGCCGATTCTGCCTCCCGCACTGTATTTGATGTGGTACAGAGATTACAGACTATCTCTCCGGAGGCTCTGAACTTCATATTGGGTGATTTTAATCATGTGTTACTGAGGAAGACCCTAGCAAATTTTTATCAGTATGTCTCCTATCTTGCCTCAGGAAGTTTGCCAGCATCAATGGCTTGTCAACAAATGCACGAGTATTACCAAGCTACAGATTTTACAACAGTTCTTACAGATAATACAAGGGCTGTAGCAATACACTAATCTCACGATACAATACACAATATTCAGCTCACAATACAATATATATCATGATATTTGGCCAACGATACGATTCAATACACTTACATCCTTTTCTGAAATATTTTAAAGGGACAGAGTTATTTTGGTGACATCTTGTTAGTGTTCCATTGACTTGGATTGAATTAAGTGAACTGAAAGCATCGATCAATTACACAATATATACACACGTGGACAAAATTATTGGTACCCCTCTGTTAATGAAAGAAAAACCCACAATGGTCACAGAAATAACTTGAATCTGACAA
>JAPQRP010000013.1:7342847-7358353 GCA_037367295.1 Apogon hyalosoma | reverse complement strand
AGGTCCCACCAACTGGTGTTGGAATCGAACCCAGGACCTTCTTGCTGTGAGGCACGAGTGCTACCCACTGCACCACCCTCTACTGAAATTTGATTGTAAAAATTGTGCATAGCTTCTGCCATGCTAGCGACTCTTTCAGTCTGTTTATAAAAGAAAAATAACATTATGTTTATCACATCTTATTCCTGTTCCTCCTGAAGCAAGTCATAAACTGACAACTCTACTGTGCTGTTTGTCATGAACAGGACATTGTGTAAAATAGATATTTAATGTCAATGATGATTTCCTGGTTAAATAAAGTTCAAAATAAAAGAAAATGTGTTGAACAGCCAAGTACATTTCTCCTCTTATGTCAATAACAATGAAAAATCAAGCCAACAAAAAACATTACTTCTGCGAGCTGAGTCACTCTCCATATCCACACCATCCAGCTGAGATGTAATGTCTAGTGGATTATAATTATCACTATTAGAACTGTCAGCAAGACGAAAAAGCCCTCATTCTACTGAGATGTATCAGTCGCTTTGACTGATACATCTCAGCACCAACGCCTGCTATTGTGTTGCCAATTAGATCTTGCTAAAGAGTGTTGACTCGACTGTGTACTTTTCAATTATAGTAAAAGCAAAAACAAAACCAAGTCACTCAAAGCAGTATCCTCTACTGGACACAGATAATGTTTGAAGCTTTGTAACTTCAGGCAAATCATCAGTGAGGTGAAGGCTGACACTGTAGCACAGTGATCAAATGGGAGAACAGCCGACTCACAAGAATATATTCTGGTGTTAATGTAATGTGTTTTAGTGTTCAAGATATATGATGTATTTTCTTCCAATACTCAAGTGTCCCTAAAAACAAATGAAAATATTTTGGAATGATTTACCAACCCCAAGTATGTACACTTGATCTGCACGATCTAAAAAGCTAATTGTCGGTTAATTATCAGCGAAGAGCCAATGCAACCCACTGCAAGCTTTATTCACCACTCACGATGATGTATAAGGGCATCAAAATCAAATACATTTTTAAAAAAAGTCATGTGGTTCCACTGTATTGTGCAATTATTATAGGTAGAATTACAGATGTCAGCCATTACTTCTCAGTACACTATCTCCTGGATCATTGTTCGTCATCCTGGATCACGGTGCCATCAATTGCACATTATTTACATTTTTCAAGGCATTTTTGGTCAAATTTAAGACCTTACAGTCATAAAAATCACTTACAACAGGCCTCATAGTTAATGCTTTGAACCAATCTTAACCATGTTTCAGTCCAGCTAATGTTACATTCCATTTCTCCGTGACTCATGTTTCTGCTACCAATGTTCAAGCCGCTAAAGCTCCACCCATGAATGATTGTTGGCAGCTCCAATCATTCCCATCTCCATTATGATATGATCAACACTAATTAAACATTTGACTAATTCTTTACAAAGATTTCCAAAAAAACTGAATAATATGATTTATTGTGTCTGTAATTTTTAAGACCTTTGAGTGTCAGATTTAAGGACAAAAAAATGTAAGATTTTTTAAGACATTTTAAGGATGCAGATGATGGGGTGTGAATAGGGACAATGGGATGAGGGGACTAAATCAGTTGTTCTTTGTTTTAACAAATACTTAACTCAAACTATATGTCATTACATTTTGCCTCCTTAAGAAAAATCATAAAGTGCAGCATTCCTACAGTGATGAACACAAGACTTGTACTTGCTAATGTTTTGGGGGTTTTTTTTCATGTAGTTCAAAGAATATATATGTGCGTGCGTGCGTGCGTGTGCGTGCGTGCTTCCTATAGAATTCTATCCTATCTGTGGCTGGTATTGAACTCAAGTATAAGCCATAGTTATATCTATTAGATTGAGCTGACGATTTACAATGCATGTAATTAGTCTGGGAGTTTCCCGGGCTATTAAAGCTCTGCCCTAAAAGCTAGAAAAGCAAATCACACCACAATGCATCAAGTATGTTCAATTTATTACCCATTCTCCTGAAAATAATCAGTCATTTGAAAAAAGAAATTAATGACAGATGAATTGCATTAGTTGTTATATTAAATTACTTGTTAAATAAAGTATCACAGAAACAGAAACAAAAGAAGATTATAGCCTATGAGGATTAAAATTAAATGATCAGAGAAAAAAAAAACAGCAAAACAATTTAAACTAAACAGAAACTACAATAATGCCACACACTAAAGTAAAATGTACTTTTATGCGTATGTGTTGCTGTATGTAATTACAGTATTAGCATTGATCTGTGTTTCCCAAACTTGAGTACAGGACCCAAAAAGGGCCAAGGAACTGTTTTTATTGGGTCACCAATTGCCTCAGGAAATTAGTCAACCTGATCATAAAAGTAGTCCCCACCTGTATTTAAGTACATGGTTCAGATCCTTAGACTAGATAATTACTACAGTGATTAATGTGTTTCAGCTGCAACAAGTTCTTTAGCTGACAACCATCAGTTTGATAGAGACAGGACTGTGTTTCAGTGGAAAAAGGTCATGCCTATGAGTCCAGAATGACCCTGTTTCAGAGTGATGGACACATCAGGATGAGAAGACAGGCAGATGAAGTGACTGCTCATCATGCCTAGTGCCCACAGTACAAGCAAGTTACATGGTTAACTCACTTTACTATCCACATAGGGAAATTCAGTCTCTGCATTTCACCCATCCTGATTTACACATAGTACCTAGCATTTATACCTACTTAGCATTAGCACCTAGCACACATTAGGAGCAGTGAGTGGTCATTGGGGCCCTTGGGGTCCAACTCCAAATCTTCATCATCACTGTGGTCAGGGGCAGTGACTATGAGCATAAGTTCATTAAAACAATATCACAGTAAATTCATGTTGTTATCAAAACTAAAGGATGGACAAGACTGTGAAACTATTATTTTGGCTATGCTGTGTATATAGTTAAGGATGGACAAATGGACCCCTTCTTTGCCTCCTTCATTTCCTGTGTTTCTCCACTTAAATTTACCCGATGAAGGCAAAATACCCAAAATAAATCTTTAAAAACTGAATTCCTTATTTTGATTTAAAACAGAGTTTATAAATGTTTATGAAACCTGGTGAAACTATAAGGATGTACCCAAATTGTAATAAATTAATAAACAAATTACATAACAAGATGGCCATGACTTAAAAGATGGAACAAGGCAAAAACGACTGTAAGAACTAAAAAGATAAATGAAAATGATCACATAAAAAAATACTTTCAGAGACAGTGTTTTTTGTAATAGAAGAGCTAGTACACATCTATAGCAACTCATGGTGTATTTTTATTATTATGGATCCTCAGAAAAAAAATCTAGGAATCACTGGTGTAAATTTTCACTATGTATTGTTCATATCCTCCACATTTTTTTTCTTTTTTTTGGTGAGTTTTTCCTCACACAAACTGAGGGTTGAAGGACAGTGTGCGTTGTATATTGTAGTGATCATGATGCATCTTGAGGCAAATTTATGAGTCATAATATGGAACCATTTATTGAAAAAAATGACTTGACTCGGATCAACAATGCCCTGTAAAGTCCCATTAAATAAATCTAAACTTTCCTCATAGTACACGAAAAACTAAATCAACAGTACAACAAGCTAAACATGACAGAAATAGTTATGTACTATCTCCTTTTAACACTAGTAAACTAATAAACCTTACACTAAAAAAGAGCATTTAATTGTATACCTTTACTACAGTAAAGAAGTTGAATCAGTACTTCTCAGAGTCTGCTTACTAGTATTTGTATTTGTATTTCTAGTGGAGTAGTGAGTGTGTGTACTTTTGCCACCTCTTACTAAAACAATGAAACTGAATAATAACCTTAACTAAAACTCATACTCGTAATCATCCGCTTATCTGGGTCTGGGTTGTGGGGTCAGCAGCCTCAGCAATGAAGCCCAGACTTCCCTCTCCCCAGCCACTTCCACCAGGCCAGCTGAGAGATATAATCCCTCCAGCACGTCCTGGGTCGGCCCCGAGGTCTCCTCTCGGATGGACATGCCCAAAACACCTCCCCAGGGAGGCGTCCAGGAGGCATCCTCACTAGATGCCCGAGCCACCTAAACTGGCTCCTTTCAACATGGAGGAGCAGCAGCACTACTCCGAGTCCCTCCCGGATGTCCAAGCTCCTCATCCTATCTCTAAGGCTGAGCCCGGCCACCCTGCGAAGGAAACTCATTTCAGCCGCTTATACCTGCAACCTCATTCTTTCGGTCATTACCCAAAGCTCATGACCATAGGTGAGGGTCAGAAAGTAGTTTGACCAGTAAAGTGAGAGCTTCGCCTTTCGGCTTAGCTCCCTCTTCACCACAACCACAATGGACCAGTTTAGCCAATCCCCCTGTTGACCTCCCGCTACATCCTTCCCTCACTCGTGAATAAGATCGATCCCGAGATACTTGAACTCCTCCACCTGAGGCAGGACGTCCCCCCCAACCCAGAGAGGGCACTACCCTTTTCCGGTTGAGGACCATGGCCTCAGACTTGGAGGTGCTGATCCTCATCTCAGCTGCTTCATACATGCTTCACACTTAACTAAAACTGAATTCTAAAAAAGTTAATTCCTCAAAATAAATTGAAACCTCAACATACATATACAAGTGCATATGTGCTTGTACACATACCTGCTTGTACAACTAACTGCAACAAAACTATAATCAAAAAGCCAAATTGACAGAAAATAAATCAATATAATGAAAATGTCAAGACTATAATAACCCTGCAGCAACTTCAGTCCAATGAAGTCAGCCTCCTTTTTGCCTCCAGAGTATCAGTGCTGCCTGCAGTCAGCTGCTGGCTGATGTTAATCTCCCATCTTGGTGTTGGGGACAGATTAGGGCTGGGATCTGTAGTGACTCATCTCCATAGTTATGCTTGGAGGTGCACATGGTTTCAAAGCTCTAACTTGGCTGTTACCAGGATTTTCCAAAAATAACAAGCATGAGAAAAGAAATAAATCCACCCCTCAATCACATACGCAAACACATGCAGAAAGCACAACTCTACCCTCGTAACTAATGGAGGGTCTTGATGTAGCCCCAGATGCAAGCAGGTCTCCCCCAGCCCGGAGTGAAGAGCCTGATGGAGGAGCAGGAGTGTGATGATGAGCGCATCACAGAACAGAAAGAAAATAGGGAGAAGTCTATTATCTCTACGGCTCCATTCTCCACATGAGCAGGCCAGAAATAAATGTGACCTTTACTCCGACCACACGTTCACAGTGGGTGCCACAGACGAGCCATTAGGGACTTGAGTAGCCCCACGGCCCTCGCTATGGGGGGCGTGGAGTTGGTTGTGGGCATAATGTTGTGTTACAAGTGTGTGTGTGTGTGTGTGTGTGTGTGTATACATATATACATGCAGCTTTGCGTTCCTATGTGCATGAGCACACCACCAGAACTTACGCACTGCCGCTCAACTGGTCCAATAATAGAAGCATTAGCAGCAAACTAGGCTATGTTATCTAGGAGCCTTGTGAATTATACACTCTCCAATCAATGGACAGCTTGGCGCCACACACCACCAGATCCACACAGAAATCACTGAGGGAGAAACAGTGCCACTTCCTCTCTAATCTCATGCCCTTCTATTTTACAGGTTCCCAGTTCAGGATCAATGAAGTCTATCTATGTGAATGGATAAGAAACTCTGTCAAGGTTTACATTCAATTCTAAAATACAAGTGCTGCCATTTCTAATTAGCTCTGAATGTACACAGGTTGTAAAGACAAATGATAAACTGCCCTGTTGATACCACATCTTAGTTTTCTAGTATGGGGGGGACACAGGCATCCGTGGGTTAAGTCTCCTGTCAGTGCCCTCCCTGAGCACCTTCAACAGTAGCTCACTGCTCCTAATACGCTAATGCTTGATCCAGTGTGTAGTAGGAGGGGTGAAATGCAAAGACTGAATTTGTAGTGGCAACAAAGAAAGTCAACTTTACTATTTGTTTTCAATTATTTTATGGTAATACTTAATACTTTTTAATAATTCTGCATTCAAAATCTTGCGAACAAATATAATTTATTAGCAAACTGTACACGAAGCATGAAATATTACAGCAGTTATTATGCAGTAAAATGGGCCTTATCAGTGTTTCATTTTTTACAAATGTTGTTTCTGGATAAATATTGGTTGCTGACTTGAAAAAATGTACCCCAATATGGCAGATACTTGTGACAAACTCTGAGGCTCTTTTTGGAATCCTCGGGCTTATCTCATGTCATGGTCATGGAAATGTTCATATCAAGAGACTTAAAAAATAATCAATCAAGTGATCAAAACCCTTCTTGCAAATTTGATATATTTGATACCTGCAAGTGACTGGAACTTGTCAGCAAAACTAGCAAACATAATATAATTTATGTCTGTAATAACTTATCATACCCCTCATGTGATATTTTCCACTGGAGAACAGTGTTGGGCAAATTACCTTTAAAAAATAATTAGTTATAGTTACTAGCTACTTGCCCAAAAAGTAATGGCATTAGTAACGGAATTACTCCTTCATGAATGTAATTAGCTACCTGGGAAAGTAATTATTGCGTTACTTTTCTGAAAGGGGGGTGGCCATGGCTCAGTAGGTAGAGCAGGTTGTCCAATAACCAAAGGGTTGGCAGTTCGAAGTCAGTCCACTCTGTCCTTGAGCAAGACACTTCACCCTCCTTGCCTCCAGTGCCACTCACACTGGTGTATGAATGTGTATGAATGTTCGGTGGTGGTTGGAGGGGCCGTTTGGCGCAAATTGCAGTCACGCTTTCGTCAGTCTGCCCCAGGAAAGCTGTAGCTACATGTGTAGCTTACCACCACCAGAGTGTGAATGTGAGAGCGAATGAATAATAGATCAATAATGTAAAGCACTTTGGGTGCCTTGAAAAGCACTATAGAAACCTAATGTAATTATTATTATAAAAACCTTTGAATATGTAAAAGAAAACTGATTTTTGAGCATGTTTCATGGTTGCAGTTACATAGAGTAGAACAGCATAGACAGATACTGCATTAAATTTCATATTTGTTGGAGTGTGAACAAAATCAAAGACATCCCTGAAATAATAAATCAGTTTCATCCTTTGTGGGTTCTACTGCCTCTCCTTCTTATCCTTTGACAAATTTAAGCTCAGTAAGACAAGTGATCAAACTTTTGCCGTCTTGAGGCGACTTCTGTCTGATATTAGTTCTGTCTTATAGAATACTCCTTCAGATGGAACCGATGTTCCCACTAAATGGAGCTTCTATACCATGACTTTGGTGAGGCCGGGGTCCACCAGGGCCCGGCTTTTCCACCACATAAAGGGATCTGCGTTTATAGGAAGAAGATGCTCCTCCAGTTAATCCCGCACCTCCACTTTTTTCAGTCGCTACCCCTGATACAGCGGTAAAAGTCTTCAGTCCAGTCAGTCGGACTCACTGATAACTCCTCCCCTAAGTTAGCTGCATATAAAGCTGCGTTCAAGTGAATAGGGTGCACTGCAGACAACTCAAAATCAGACATGTCATTAGTCGTTCACGTGAAGGCAGTGTGGACACCTCAGACTCATGGGCACACAGGTGAAGCATGAAGGCAGTGTGGGCAATTTGAATATAAGAACGGCTCACAAACTAATCGGTTCTTATCATTCACTTAAAAGAGCTGTTCAAAAGACTCAACTCATCCGCTAAAGTCTCTTGTGCCTGGCTGAGCGAGCCAGGACGGATAACAGCTGTTAGATAGCAGTGCATAGTAATGCACCACATTTCACTGCCAGTAATGGTGTTGTAACATTTCAAATAGAAATTATTTAGATTACCGGTTACTGAAAAACAATAATGGCGTTAGAAACGCCGTTATTTTTAACACCGTTATTCCCAACACTGCTGGAGAACTGGGAAAAATGTTGATCCACAAGCTGCTGAGATGAAATATAACTTTTAAACTTTTCAACAAGGGGAGAGCAACAAGGGATTCATCGCAAATGATAAAAAATTCTTTTATTAACGTTCTGCCTGTTCTATTAGCTGAGGATTTTGCACATTTATAGTAAAAAAAAAAAAAAATGCTGTAGCAGATGAATTAACACATCCAAAACTCTTTTATCCAAGTAGTAGGTCATGATAAATTGTGTCAGCCATTTTTTCATTTTGCTACAACAAAAGCACTTGAACACAACACGCTTGAAATTCCGAATTCACAAATGGAAAGGATCATCTTCTCGATAGCACATGAAGGTAGCATTAGTCCAGAAAATCTTTAATTGTGGAAGAATTCAGTGACCCCTTCTATGACTTCATGGCTGTGTGAGTTGGAAATGATCACATTTTATGTTCGAGCCTTAACAGACAACCTGCCTCCAATCATCCTTTGTGCTGGAGTTGTCCAAACATACACATTATTATTCAATCCCCTTTTTTTTTTTTTTTTTTAAACCATAGATTTTTTTTTCCTGTTTTCTTTTTATCCCGTTCAATTTGTATCAATATCACAATCAACAATATGTGTCATTATTTATTAGCTTTTTTTAACACTTATATACTTCGTGCACTACTGTTCATCTGGCTTTGTATTACTGGTAACATTTTCAATACTATTAAACCTGGGTGCTCAAAGGATTACAGTAAGTAGGTGGGTTGTTGATGATGATGATGATGAAGTTATTGGTAATGATGGAGGGTGAGGGTCCATGGGTTCATTAGTGTTGATCTTTCATGTCACTGCATTCTTGAGTTTTGTAATTAACAATAAAATGCCAATAACGTGCTTATAGAATATTTCCACAGCATTTCTGCATATGTTACATTTTAGTGCTGTACATGTTTGAGGATGAGCTTGCTTGAACTACTGCACAGGTGTCAAACATACGGCCCGTGGGCCAAAACCAGGCCGCTAAATGGTCCAATCCGGCCCATGAGATGAATTTGTAAAATGCAAAAATTACATTGAGGAAATTAACAAACAAGGATGTCAAAATCTTTTTAGCTGCACATGCAGACCAATATGACCTAAAGTGGGTCAGAACAGTAAAATACTAATAACAACTTATAAATAATGACAAGTCTAGATGTTTCTCTTTGTGTTAGTGTTAAAAAAAAAAGGTAAAACTACATGAAAATGTTTAAATTTGCAAACTATCCTTTCACAAAAAATGTGAATACCCTGAAAAACAAATATGAACAACCTGAAATGTCTTGAGAAGAATTTTAACAGTATTCTGCCTGTTACTAAATGTTTGTGCACTTGTAGATTCACTGCATAAGTTATGTTATTAAGCTGTGACATAATATTGTAGAAATTGTTCTTATTTTAGTTCCAAATTCCAAACTTTTAACAATATGCCTGTAACTAAATGTTTGTGTAACATTGTGTAAACACATGTATAAATGAGAAGCTGAAGCATAATATTATAAAACACTGCAATTATTTTTCTTCGGACATTTGAGGTTCTTCATGTTATTCACATTTTTTAAAGGGAAGTTCATATATGTAAATATTTTCATGATGTAACTTTCCTTTATTCGCTGTCATTGTTTGACTGGTTGGGTCCACTTCAGATCTTGTTGGGCTGAATGTGGCCCCTGAACTACTGTATATACCAGTGGTTCCAAACCTTTTTTGGCTTGCGACCCCATTTTAACGTCACAAATTTCTGGTGACCCACACATTCAAAATGGAGACATTTTTTTGCTAAAATTAATTTGTTTTTGATCATGTATAGTTTGCTATACTATGTTGCAAATAAACATTCATTTTAGATCATATTTACTTTATATAATGTGTGTTATTATGGATGGAGGCATTTATTTATTTATTCATTTATTTATTTATTTATTTATTTAGTTAGTTATTCTATTAATAGTTGATATTTGAACTGTGTGCTCTAACTTAACTTTTAACTTGACTGTTCTGTTGCTGGCCTGACAACTGAATTTCCCCAAGGGGACAAATAAAGTTGTTGTTTTTTTTCCATTCATTTTTTCATTTCATTTCATTCATTCAGATTACTGCATAAAGTGAGAATCTTATTTTCCTTGGTCAGGATATGTACAGTCAATCCAGCTTGTATTTGCAAGGCTGCAAATTAATACTGAACAAACAATAACTCAGACTATGAATTATGAAAGAGCTGTAGCATCTGAAACCGACCTCAATGAACAGTCCTGTTTTCATTTGTAGATGTATTTCAGAGCAAAGCCAAGAGGGTTTATTTCTCTTAAGAAGCAGGAGAATTTCTCCACCTAAAATTTAATCCTTTAGGTCAGCTTAAACATTCTAAATCACAATGTGCAGTGAAACATTTACATTTATAGTCAGATAGCTGTATAAAATCTGTATGTGAGTAGACACTTTCCAAGCTTTTTTCTTCAATGCACTTCCCCTTAACCCCTCATTTCAGTGTATTTCCTCCATTTCCCAGATCAGCTTCCCCTTGAGAACACTGCTGCACTTGTTACGCTCAGCTGTGGTTTACATGAGTAGAAGTGTAGAGCAATACACAGTGATAGCTGGCGATATTTGGCAACATTTCCAGTCAAGAAAAAGTCACGGTATTTAGTCAAAATGCTAAATGGATTTTTGCTGTGCATTGCATTCTGGTCTATTGAACCCACAGTAGGTGTAAAAATTGATACTTCTTCCTCTGCCGCCATGGATTTCTCCCTGTGTGAGTCTGCAGAAAGATGCCCTCCCTCTTTGATTGTAAAGAGCTGACACCAAAATCCAATATTAAAGTGTTTTATGGTGGACTCAAGTCTGCTGCTTTGTATCTTTATGAGGTCATCTCACCCCTCAAAAAGCTCTGTATTTTGAAGAGTATTTCTACACCTGCATTTTTTTGTTTTGTTTTGTTTTTCTTTTTTAGATCACATCTCTCTATGTGACCCTCTGACCTCGCTTTACCAAAGGCTAATAGACTGGATGAAGACTCAGTCCCTAGTGCTTACTGGCAGCTCGGCTCACCTTTCCTCCTGTGGCTCCTATGTCTCTTTGTGCCTCAAAACACAAACATACACACACTCTCACAGAAAACTAAGGCATAAAACAGCATCAGGGTAAGCGTCTATAGCTCTAACAGAGCCGATTCCTCCACCAGGTCAGAGAAAAAACCCAGTGAGTTGCACACATATTGAACTCTTAACAAGTGTTTCATAAATGTGTCCACATTTTACATCTCTCATTAATGGCAGACATACACACACTGTCATTGTCTTCTAAAATGTTTCCTGAAATCAGAATCCTCAAACAATTTTTCGAGGAGCATGCACACTGTCTGTACACTGAACCAACAGTGCCATCTGGTGGTGTAACTAATACTGTGGAAATGCTGAGTCTTTTACAGGAATTGGATCATTTCTTTAAGCTCCTCTTGACCAAATCAACACTCAAAACTTTAACACATATAAGCTATAAATTAGACTTGAAACCTTGGACTCATACATGGTCTTGTGAGGCTCACATGAGGGATAAGTCACGATGATTCATACCACAGAACAGGTTTGAGAACAACCCAAACAAGCACAGTGAGAGAACGAGAGGGCATGAGTAAGAGGAAAGACAGATGGGTCTGGGTTTAAACACTCACCCACTGTCATGGACTCGGGCAGACCAGATGCTGGCAGGACACTAGAAAGAGTAGCAGACTGTGATGGCGGACTGGACTCCATACTGAAAAACACATCAAAAGAGGAATCAGGCACTTTTGAGCCTCTAGGATATTGTTTGTGTACACAAATTTAAAGCTGCAGAATGAAACCACCGTGACTGCCTTATGAGTACTACGCCAAAAACGGCTGCAGATTTTGCCCCGCAGTGTAATGGAAGTCACACAATTCTCATGTGAGTCTTACTTGAATGGGAGCTGCAGTGAGTCGCTCTCGCAGTTACCTACTGGTCCTGTTGACTCACACTGAGCAGGAAATGCAGCCGAGTCCTCCACTGAGCTTACTGTGATAAAATGGAAGTGAAAGTGAAGGTGCAGAGTCACGAAGAAAGTCCCTGGATTTCACCAAATAGCAACTGATCCCACAGATGCAGCTGTTGTCGGCAGTAAAATCAAGTAAAGAGGACAAGTATGTGCATGTGGTCAGCTTTGGAAATAATTATTAGACCGTATGTGATTTTTGATTAAAAAAAATTAACCATTATAGAACTTTGAATCTAGATATTAAACTGTAAAAAAAAAAAAAAAAAAAAAAAAATGCAGGAGAATACAAGTTCACTTTTAATTTTGTGTGTTTATCACAGAAGTTGTGCTAATACAAAAAAAACTAATTTTTAAAATTAATTGAGATAATTTACTACTACCTCTTACTTCTTTATATGATGAACAAAATCATTGTGCTCTAAAACATTTCCATTATACAGTATTTGAGATAATTATTGGATGACTGTGTAGTGAAAAGTCAACATTCGTCAAAAATGTGAGTTGTACAGTAATCAAGGTTTTTTTGGAGTAGGGCTGCATTCATGACATGTTTTCTTTTCAAGTTTAATAAAGAAATAAACTGTATTCAAATTAATGACAATGAATAAAACACCACACTGAAGGGTTGTTGTAGAGAAAATCATATGTAATCTAATAATTATTTACAAAGTTGTAGAAACATACCTGGGATCCATTCAGCGGAAAAAGAGACTACAAACTGAACTGCACATGACGTATCAGGAACTGTTTATAACGTTCCTGTCTTCCTTGTTGGAGCAAGATTTCCAGGAAATTATATATATCATTTTCTTTTCTCTCTCTTTGTGTGTGTAAGACTCATGCGAGTACCTGGCTGAGGATCTGCAGGGTTCAGAGGGATGAGGATGTCTGAGCTGCTGTGGTCTGTCATCACCTGTAGGGGGCTCCATGTGGACACACTGGACAAACTGCCCACTACCACCCTGAAACACAACAGGTTGATTTAGCCTAGTTTAAGGCAATAAGGAACTCTGGTTCAATTCTGTCTCATCCTGAATCCCAGCTGACTTTAACAATGTCATCCTTTTTGTAGATTTTTTTTTTTTTAAACTTGTGTATGTCGCAACCTGTGATAAAACCTTCAAATGAGATGCATATTGAAAATGCCCAAAGAATCCTCATAAACCCAAGATGATATTGACTTTTGGAATTTGGAAAAATTCCTAAATGAGACTAGTCAAACAGAATGTGCTGCTTTCATCAAATTCAGAGTAGTGGGCATGTACTAATGATTCAGAAATAGAGGAAAACAGATCTCTTCATTATCAGACTTAAATGAGCTCCAAGGGCCTATAAATAGTCAAGCTGAAAGGAAAAAAAAAACTCCTCATTCTCAGGTCTAAACAAAAATTGTGTAGACTTGCTCTTGTGTGCTTTGGTGCTTTGCTGCTGTAAATCTGGAATTTCCCCTTGTGGTACAAATAAAGGCTCATGTTATCTTCAAATATTTTCACCTCATATGCTTTTTTGATTGAAACTTTTAAATCAAAAGATTTTCACCCAAACTTGAGTGTATGAAGGCTATTTTTTATTCAGGTTGATTTATTAAATAATGAAATAATATGAAATTCACACTGTATTTTAGATAATGAATACAAACCAATCAATGCATGTTCCAGCAGGATTTATTTACAATAGCAGATGTCTTTTCTTTTGCCTCTGGCTGCTTATGCTTTTGTTCTCAGATTAGAAAACACTTTTATTCATGGCGAGGAGAGAGGCTGCTGAATTCTACTGATTAGCTGCCTATAGCAGCCTACCATTTCAAAATCAAACAATAAAGCTGAGTCAATCAAAAACATTGCGATTGGAAATATTTTTACACTCAGCAGCATTCATGACCTGGCTCAGAGCTACGTCTTTGGGTTTTTGTTTTGAAGTCATGTGACTCACTGATCTGAGCTGATCCTCTCCTCCTCTTGGGTTTGTGCTCTGGGTTTGTACATCTCCTCCTCTTCCTCCTCCTCCTCGTTGTCTATACTCTTACTGTCTGGCAGTGGAGGTGAAGTTGTTGGGGTTGTACGAGATGGGTGTGGAGACCCCACCCAGCTGACGATGCCCTGCTCGGCCAGGCCGTTCTGGGCTGGTGACTCTGAGAACACTGGCTCTAAAGGGTCGATTCCCTCCTCCACGCTGCTCTGAGCTGGGGCCGTGTGACTCTTCCTCACCGTCCCCATCTTGTGTGACTCATCCTCTCCCTCTTCCTCATCCTCTGCCCCTCCATCCAGATCATCATCAAAGGAAATGATGTTGGTAATTTTCTTTTTCCTCCGGCGCTCTTTTCTCAGACCTGAGTCTGGGACGACAAAGATGAAAAAGACTGAACAAAAACCTTAATTTCAACTTTAATAGATTTAAACTCAGATAAAATCAGAACTTTTCACCTTTGTCGACTAATTCTCTTCCAAAGTTTATAGATCTGAGTCAGAAATGTTGACATCAACATCTTTTGTTTAGTTCAATTCAACCGATTAATGGCTTGCAGTGCAGTAAAATATTTTAATGGACACTCAAGTGAATCAACTTAGAATATCTTTTATAGTCAGTCTAAGGGGAAAAAAATTTTTTTAAACCTAATTCATCCAAGTCAGTAAAACATATGGACAGAAACCACGGAGCAGTCTCGATTGGACAGACAGGTGGGCAGAGGACTAAAAGGGGTCAAACAACCCTAACAATATGGACATTTATTAATTTATCACTCAGCTCAACTCTTATGATGCCTTATGCTGCATCCACAAGATTATCCGCATTACTTGTGCATGTTCAAACCCAACCATATGTTGTCTCATTGTTTGACACTAGATCTTTTGGACCTCTGTGACATAAAAACGTAATACTGAGAGCAAATACAAAGTATTAGGGATGAAGATACATTAAAGATATATATCAAGCAATTACAGATCTAAAACAACGGTGGCATAAATACACAGTCTCTCTATGGACTAGAATTAACAAAAATGTCATCAGAAATAGACAAAAGAACAGTGACATTAAACTTTGTGGCCTACCAGCAGAGGTGCTGCGTGGAAGTACAGGTAGTGGATCAGAGGCTCCATCCACTCTAGGGGTGAAGCCTGGTACTACGGCCGTGGCGGTGCTGATTTCTCGCAGGAGGCTGCTGACCCCCTGAGTCGATTCCTTCCACAGGCTGCCGATGCCCTGCGTGGATTCCTTGAGGAGGTGGGACACCGATGGGCCTCCACCTCGGGTTACCCCACCATTCAGGTCACTGTTGTCGATGTTGATGGCAAACAGGATGGAGTTCAAGCCTGAAAGTGCAGGGTTTAAATGTTCTCCATTCCACATCAACCTTGTTAAATTATATGAAGCTTTTGAACCTTGGCAAACTGCTTTGTAAGCATTTCTGTGAAAAGCAGCCTGAGGGAATACCTCAGATGAATGCTTTCAGCTGAAAGTCTTTCTGAAGGTGTATGAAAAGAGAAGGAAAACTGACATAAGTTCAGTGGTATATAATCTTAACCCTTTGGCCGCCCCATTTTTTTTTCTGCTCATCCTTCATTTTTGGCCTCCTTAATTCAAATAGTTATTGTAT
>JAPQRP010000013.1:7325295-7342747 GCA_037367295.1 Apogon hyalosoma | reverse complement strand
AAATATTTTCAACAGTGAAGTAGGCAAAACCTGGGCTAGAACGACACATGTCTGCCATCTAGTGGTAAGGAGTATCACAGATATTTTGAGTCATATGAAGTATAACAGTGAAATCTAAAAGACAACATGCTCCGTCGCCGAAATGCAACGAAGGCGGTGAAAGGGTTAATATTTTAGGGTTTGTGCCCATTTCAGTTTTGTTCATACTTCAAATGTTAGAGCACAGTCATTATAATAAATAAAGTTATAATTCCATCCCCACTGTGTCATGCTAAACCAACAAAGTGAAATCAGCTAATTGAATACTTTAACCCTTTTAATGCTTTACAAGAGTAAACAGTGCATTTACATCTTGTATTAATAGAAAAATAAAACTTAAAAAATAGTTTAAAAATAAATAAATGAAATAATATCTCTCACCTTTTCTGCTTATAGACTATTTGAGAAAACTTTTTTTCTATAACTACCTGTGGTAATACTATTAATTCCATGCATGCTCAGGCAACATATACTACCTATACTAATATATTCTATTAGGTATTATTAGTATGGTTAATACTGACCTTACGACTGTACCACAGTGTTTTGAGAAAAGGTGCCAAAAGCACACACTTTCTTTACTCAGTAGAAGCATAGATACTGTACAAAAAATACAAATAAATAAAATACTGTTAAAATAGAAGCCCTGATTCAACTTCTTTACTGAAGTAAAAGTGAAAATGTACATGTTCTGACATGTACTTTAAGTATTCGAGTGAAAAGTACCACTGTGTGTTTTATCTTTTATTTAATGTCTTATTCAATCAGAGCTCATGTTTTCTTTATAAAGGAAGTAAACAAACAATAATTTGTATAGTCATAGGTTTGTCTAAGGGTGTGTTTTCATCTTGTTACGTCTCACCTCATCATTCATGTTGCTTATTTACATAAGGGACCATCTTTGCATTATCTGTCATAATTCCCCTAAAATGCAATAAAACTAAGGTAAGGAGCTTGTTCTTCAGAATTTGAATTAGCAGTAACTGTACCTGTACTTTCCAACTTTTAGATCTGATTAGATTGTAGCCATTTAGGTGATTGTAGAATGTCTTTTACCACATGTATTTCATTTTTAAAGCTATAAATGTTTTGTGGTTTTATGGATGCAAACCGTAAATTTTTATTCATGAGTGTGTACTATGTACATAAACGCATAACCAAGGACAGAGGTTGACTGAGCAACAGTTAAGAACAGATTGTCAGTTTTCATGGTTGTCTTGTGTTGATTATATGGTCTTTGCTAAATAAATACCTGCAGCCATAGTAGGGAGCATGCTTGCTCTCTCTTCATCCAGGATAAAAGCCCAGTCTTCATAGTATGTTCTAGATATCAGAGAGATGAAGTCAAATTAATTCAGAGAAATCCCTGTTTACCTGAGGAAATACCAGCTGATTTCAAATACATTCTTGGATGTTAGTGCAGCAAATCATTGTACATTGGGGATGAACAAAATGCAAAAATCATATTGCTGTATTGTAACTGTTTAATAATTTTTATATTTACTTTTCATTGAAAAAAATTTTAAAATGCTGAAGCTGCTGCAATCTGTACTGGAGGTTGACCAATAGTGGATTTTTAACAGTCAATATAACAATAGTTTGGAGAACAGGGAAGCCTACAACTGATTCATCAGCTGGTTTTTGACATTCTCTTCAGGTTTCAATCAATCAGATTTTATTTATAAAGCCCCAAATCATAACAAAAGTTATTACATCTAGAGCTGGTCAAAACCAGACTCTCAAGCCAATTTACAGAACCCAACAGAATCCTCCAGTTATCCAGTTTCAACAAAGATCAAAGTCAAAATAATCAATAATTCTGAGACTGAAAAAAAAAAATTAAACAAAGAAAGTAGAGTAGATATTTTCTAGGTGCAGATTTCCATTTTTAAACTCTATTTACTTATTTGAGAAGTGTTCTAATAGCCATCAGTCATTATTTCATTCATATTCATTAATATGAACCAAACAAGAATGTTTCTCATGTTTGGAGATTATGATTTGTAAGCAGAGGCATCTAGCCCCACAGCTCTTCAATTATAGTGGGATAGTATGATGCAGGTTTCTCAAACAACTGCAGCTTTTGCAATGTTGATGCTGTATATTACAGTGTAAAGAAAATGTGTCAACCCTTTTAAATTTGTTTTATACATGAATTGGTCATAAAATGGGAGCTCATCTGTATCTATATTGGCCATATTGTAAATTTAATATTTTGACTGCTTAGCCCTATGTGGACAAAAATAAATATAGTTCATTATACCATGAAAATGCCAAGTTTACTGAGTCCAGTCACACAGGCTCTTGAGCCGAGGCATCAAACATATGGTCCGTGGGCTAAAACCAGCCTGCTAAAGGTTCCAATATGGCCCACGGGACAAATTTGAGAAGTGCAAAAATTACAGAAGATATTAACAGACAAGGGTGTCAAAGTAATTTTAGTCCCAAACTCAAAATTTTAACAATATTTTGCATGTTACTAAATGTTTTGTGCCTTTGTAGATCTGATCTGTAATGCATAATATTGTTAAAATTGCACTTATTTTTTTAAGAAGTTTTTTCAGGTTATTCACATTTCTTTGTGAAAGGATAGTTTGGAAATATAAACATTTTCCTAATTCAACTGAACTTTTTTGTACTTAAAGAGAAAAATTTGGAGTTCTTATTATTTATGAACTGTTATGCTATTATTTTACTGGCACGGCCCACTTGAGATCAAATTGAGCTGTATGTGGCCCCTGAACTAAAATGAGTTTGACACCCCTGCTCTAGAAGTGTGTATTACACAGGCATGGAGTAAAAAGGCTAACCCCAGGCGAGGCCGGTCGGCCAGCAGCGTGTGCAGGTAGCGCTCCAGTGAGTGTTCATTGAGGGCGCAGCGCAGCCAAGCACGACCTCGACCCAGCTCTGAAGAGATGTGACGAAGGGAGTAGAACCGCTGGAGCTCGTGTCGGTTCAGGTGCTCCTTCACATAGAACCAGAATGTCAACTCTGGCAGAGGAATAAAGGGACAGAAGTTAGGGCTTATTTTTTTGTTTGTTTGTTTAGCTTTGCTTCTGCGCTCTATTATTTTTTGCATAGTTTCCTTCTCCTCTCTAATTTCTCTCTTTCTATATTCACAGTATTACTGTTATTTGCCACATAGGCACATGTCAGCATTTTCATTTTCTGCTTATTGCTAAACAAACAGGTGAGGCAAGGGAGTGAAATGTGAAAGTATTGTTGGAAAATGGGACAAAAAAGTTTGAGGAACGAAAATGGTCTCATGGCATAAAAAAATTTAACATAGGAAAGAAAAAATGGGGGACAGTAGTCAGATTTATTTAACCACATTTTTAGAAAAAAAATCAATAAAAGAATACAGGAATTTATGCACATTTCTTCCACTACTGTTATGCAAATATGGTTTTAAACTTTTCAGTTAGATATCGTATTTTATACAATAAAATTCAATCCTGAGCTGATTGAGGAACTGATAAAACTCAGAGGTTTTTTTCTCAAAAAATTTGAAGCTAAAGGCTTTTTCCAAAAAGAACTGCTGGTCTGGATCATACAATGGCGTCTCGAAATCTTGGCTGGTTTGTTAAAAGTCTTTCGTACATGGCAGTATCATGCTGACCTTTTCCAAGAATTTAGCGCATGTTGTAGTCTGCTCATTGGTCCTCATATGCACATTCAAAGAATTATTTGCAAAATCTATTTGCTTTGAACCAAGTCTTTCATTTGTCTGGGTACAAAAACTTTTTTGCAATATTTTAGGGTTCTTTACAATTTAAACTTTTTCATTCAGGGCTGTTTTTTTATAGACAACTGGAATATGCAAATAAAAAGAGCAGGATGAAAACACAGAGTTGAAAGCTGAGAGACAGAAGAGGCAGAGAGAGTGAAACAATGCCTTCAAAAGGTGAACAAAACCATGATAATTCCTTTTGCAGGCATCAGATTCAGCACAACTTCAGTCACTAATTAACAAATATCTGCTCGTCCTTTCCTTTTTGACCTTTGACCTGTCAATTCGTGAATTATAATTTTCTTACAAAGCCAAAAAACTTCTGTACATCTACTTTAATGTAAAGTACTGAGCTGTTATAATGAATAGTGTGTTGCATTACTCTTTTGCATACAATTAGCATGTAACCTTAATTCTGTGTGTTAAAAATACAGCTGCTATTTCTGCCTTTGTCAGAGGGCCTGGCTTCATTAGGGAGCCCCAAATCCACAGGTTCAGCCACAATCCTTTCTTCTAATTGACTGTGAAGTAAAGGATAATGCCACATATGCTAATGGTTAGGTGGTGGTAGTCGTTACAGAAGCCATGCATTTCTCCTCAATCCGGAATTAATGGCTGCTGGATTATTCAATATTACATAGCGGAAACAATTCTATGTAATGTGAAACTAATATCTCTCAGCCAGTGGAATGGTCTCAGTAAATACTGATGGCCACAAATATGACTGAATCCGAAGCTTTGTGTCATGGAAATTCTGGAGAGTATGAAGAAAAAGAAAAGGCACAGCTCTAACGTGAAATAAACTTTTCTTTTTTCAAGAGTATTGAAACTACGTTCTAATGTTTTTACTATTAAAATGTCAGAAACTTCTAGTCCTCTTTCATACATTTTTTGGCATACTTATTTAGCTACATGTATTTGTATTATAACAAAAATCCTTCCAACATTGCTCAGCTTCAAATATTCTGTCATTTTATTTAATGTAACAGCAAGTGTCATTTGGTCCATCTTAATAATTTTAGCATTTAACGGTACTTGTGGATGTATGTTTCCATTAGAGTGAAATAACATAATCTGAATATAGAGGATGTCATGAAACGGAATGTGAATGAATCTCAACACAATATATTTTTGGTTTGATTGTTTAGAGTCTGCCAGCACTCACACATTCAGATTAGAGTTATGGAATACTGAAAGTACCCTAAGTATAAAAAATGTTGTCAGTTCATTATGTTTCATAATTGGTGGATATCATCACCCTATGATGGGCCACAGTAGCATGAACACTAAGATAATGTTGTCATATTAACCCCTCCCAAAAAGACCACAGGCAAAAATTCTGCCCCACAATAGCTCTAGTTACAGCTTCACTCTATAATAATCTAGTTGTTACCAGCAGCTCTGGTGATTTTTCATGTTTGAGGCCAAGGAATAATTGGATCCACACAAAAGTCATCAGTCCACACTAAGTGCTTCATACTCCATGGTTCAATTAAGGAAGACACTGGGGATCAGTCAGCTGATCAGTCATATGAGGTGAAGGTACAGTGTGTAAAAAATAAGAGGAATGTCAAAGGTTCCAATGTCAAGAATATCAAAATAATATATAAATATTTTTTATATTAATGTTTTCTTTATTGCACAATCAGATGAAAATGAGAATCACTGTGTTTAATCATGATGTTAGAATCAGCCATTTAAATCTACAGAAAGAGTTGGTCATTTTTTTCCCCATATTTTACAGCAGGTGATGTCCAGCATTACAATACAATACTATCCTCTACTAGAGTAAGTGTGGATCAGAGTTAAAGCTGAAGGAGTCAAAATCAGGAGGAAAACACCAGAATTTGAAAATACACCCCTTTTTCTGCAGCTTTTTCTCTCAGTCCAAATAACAAGACTAAATATATAGACAGATGTGATCAATAATCACATCAGTCAGTCTCAAATTTAACCTCCATACCCATCTGATTAGCCAAACTCTACATCGTGGGAAGGATTTTCTACTGCCTGAAAACACAGGCAACAAGTAAATGAGTTGATGTCCACTCAGGCTGCCAGAATTATGATATAGTGAATGGTAATCATCAAATCTTTTCAGTCTGCAGCTTCACTTCTACACGTCACTAAATATCACACACTGATCACTGAAATGTTGATATATGACAGACTAATGAAGAACTCCAGCTGACGGCTGATTATAATACAGAGACTGAAATGCATGTTGTTAGCCTCACTCATACACAAATGGATACAAGTATTGGGACACACTGAATTCAGGTGTTTCTTTTCTAACAGGCGTCTGGGCTACGAAACAGTGATAAATGTCATAATATAGTTTTATACTGGGATAAATGTCATTGCATTGGTTAGTTTGGGTTAAACTGTTATCTTTGCTTCCAAAATACCTTAGATGGTTTTTACTTAATTTCTCTCAACATTGATTTTGGGGGAGTTTTTTTGTGTTTTTTTTATCCATGACTGATTTTAAGTGTTCTACCTCTAAATTTCTAAAATAGCTTTCATGCTCTGACTAACTAATAATTTTCTACCACAACTGACCACTACTTTGTTCACATCTCACTTAGGAAGAGAAGTCTCCCATTCAACTCTAGGGAAATATTGATGTTTATAAACTATATAGACAAAAATACTGGGACAATTCATAGCTACGGCTGTAAGATGTCCTGTTCATGCTGATTTGAGATATAAACATCTTTAATAATAATCAATATGATATTCATCACAAAAAAAAAATATTTTATGACATTTTTCATTATCGTTTTGTAGCCTGGACCGCTCTCAGAAAAGAAACACCTGATTTCAACGTGTTCACATACTTTTGTCCATTTGTGTATGAATTAGGCAATTATGCTATGAGGCTAACAATATGTGTGGTCATTAGAACTTTACAAAACCAACACACCTAATGTTGGCCCAGGACCTTCAGACAGTACTGTACATCAAACATGTTTATTGGAGCATTGTTGAAGATTGTCAGCGCATAACTGCAAAATACATAACACCAGCCTTATTTTTAGATATTTCAATGAGGAAACTTTCCAAATTGTAACACTGTACCTGCTTCAGTTTTGGTGCTGAAACCTGCTGCCTGTTTAAGAGCAGCAGCAGTGAGGGCTAGACCTCGACTCTTCCTCAGGCCGTGCTGCAGCACCGCTTCAAACTGAGCGCACAGACAGATGACCCTGCAAAGAACAACGCAACAACAGCACACTGTCAGGAGAGAGAAATGGTTTTTCATTTATTGGTCAATATAAACAGTTCAGGTAGAGTGCTGTATCACTTGTATCATTCCAGTATATAGAGTTGCCAACTCATATGAAGATATGATGAAAAATACCGT
This sequence comes from Apogon hyalosoma, assembly GCA_037367295.1. NCBI lineage: Eukaryota > Metazoa > Chordata > Actinopteri > Kurtiformes > Apogonidae > Apogon > Apogon hyalosoma. Next base: position 7,335,614 of record JAPQRP010000013.1, on the reverse strand, counting down.
AGAGTTTGCATCCAAAAAAATTTAAAAACTCTTGGTGATTTATTTTTGTAATTTTAGGGTGCAAGAAGGCTGCAAAACTGGGCGTACTGCCAAAGCAAAAAAACAGTTAAGAATCAGCGTCAAGTCACCAGGAACTACACACAAACCAAACACAAGTAGATACAAATAACCGATAGAGCAGAATACTATTTATTTTTTAAACTTCTTCTGAGTAACACACAATTTGTCTTACCTGCTGTCTGAGTCTGTGGCAATCTCCTTTCTTCCTCCAAAGCGGATTTGGCACTGCAAATATACGAGTACAATGATAATAACTCCCTGTGAAGGACTTCCCTCTTCACTGTTAGCTTGTTTTGTTATGGTGTTATCCCAGCACACAGTCAGCACATTTTCCAAGATTTTGTTAGCTGAATTGTAGCTGTACTGATGGTGAATTGCACTGGATTTGTGTATAAAACAAATGCCCCACAAGTATTCACTTGTTCACAGCTCTTTGGAGTCTTAACAATGTAAATATGACACTATGAACTATAATACAAACTTAAGAAATGACATAAAGCCATGATTTCACTTTCAAATCAGAAAGCATGCAGCTAATAGTGAACTCGGACCTCATCAGTATTTTCACCTGAATAAAAGCGTGATGGCAGGGATATACTCCTCTGTAGAATATAGATTATCATTCTAAAATTCATTTCCTGTTAAATTACTGTATACTCCTCCACTTTAGCCCAAGGACATAGAGTGCACGTCCCTGTTTCTCTTTAAAAATGTAACTGAAAAACATTGTTCCTCACCCTGTGCAAAAAATACTCACTAAAATACTTCTTAAAACTACACACAAAAAACACAAATACCATTATTTAATACCAGCTTTCATGTATATCCATCCATCATGTTTGCATCTGTGCCCACTTTCACTTCTTCCATTGTATATTTTTAATGTAATGTAAGAAACTAAACCACAGATAACACAAACCTTTGTTATAGCTGAGGTCTTTGGCTAAAGTTGGACAGCTTTGGGATTTGGGTATACTTGTTTTGTTAAGAGGGATAATGTACAGATTTCTAATCAAGCACACAGGACTACCTTGCCTTCAGCTGTGATTACAGCATGGATTCACCATGGTATCACTTCAATTTCAACTTTTACTTCATTGCATAATTTTTTCACCAAAACCTTAAATTGATGATAGAAGGCCAGACTACTATGTGAATTATTCTCCATCACATCCCAAAGATTCTCAGTGAGGTTCAGGTCTGGACATGCGATGATGTCTAAATCTGATCCTGATGAAACCTGGTATTGTCATCATGGAATATGACTCTGTCATCTGTGAAGAAAAAATCCACTGATGTTCGGACCTGATCATTCAGTATATTTAGGTTTAGCTGACCTCATTTTATGGACACATAGCATTGCTGGACCTAGACTTGGCCAACTGAATCAACCCCTGGTCATAACACTGCTCCTACAGGCTTGTACTGTAGAAACTAGGCATGATGGGGAATCACTGCATCCATCTCACTTCTCAGCCTGAGGCTCCCATCACCCATCAGACCACATGACCTTCTTCCAAGAAATGAGAAGCTACTCACTGCATCAGTTAGAATTAAAGAACTTGTTGCAGCTGAAACATATTGGGATGACTCTCCAAACTATCAAAGAATTTGTGTCCTAGGCAGAAATAAGAAAAACAAAAACACGTCTTTTTTTTTTTCTTCTTGCCATATTTACTTGACACCACAATGAACACAGAAAAATTAAATGATATATCAATGATTATTTTTATTATATAAAATATGTTTTTTATAACAGATTTTTGCTATATTTCCTTTGTCCCTGGGTCAGATTTTGGACATTCAAAGCCTCATAATATTCTGAATGTTGGACTAAAATGACAAAAATTATATAATGCTTAAATCATTTCATTACAACCACTGTCAGAATGTCTTTCTACACATTATGGAGAAGCAAAACATATAAATATATTTCTAAAAATATGTGTTTGATTTTCTAAATATTTTCCAGACCAAATTTATCTGTAGTTGGAGAATCACACATTAATCACTGTAGTAATTATCCAATGGAAGAATCTGAACTATTTGTTGAGTTAAATCCAGGTGGTGACTTTTTTGGGCCAGGCTGTGTGTAGCTATCATCTCCAAAATGAAAACAAAAACATCCAGGTGAGAAATGAATCCAGTTCAGCACTCACCTGTTTGACAGCGTCCAGAAGCCTCTCCAGGAGATGTTGTCTCTTAGTATCAGTCTGCTGAGTGCCTACACAAATGAAGACACACAAAACACATATGTGGTGAACGCATTCTAATGAAGGATTCTATTGTAACGCTCCATTTATTTCTGTCTCCCAGTAAGTGGCCTCAAATGCAAACTGTTTCCTCTCTGAAGTGTAGTGTATGTAAATATTAACCAAGGGTAAATTCTGACACCAACACAGTAGAACACCTCCGAGGGAGGTTTGAAGGAACAGCAACTGGTCTTGAAAAAGATAACACACATGAACCTGTTATAGTAAAACAAATACAGTATTGTAGCAGACAAGCATGAAAAAACCTAAATGTGACGCTTCTAATCCCATGTACACTTAGGGAAATTGTTTAGAGGGTAAATTAAGGCATAAAACCCCTAGCAGATTTTAACTAAACAAAAACTTGCTTCTCGTTTGGATAGCAGTAACACCATTATATAGTTCACCATACACCAAAACTCATGCTGTTGCCACTACAGTTAATCTCCTGGACACCATCTACCACAGCATACGGTGATTCAAAACAGAAGTTAGTTAAAAACATCAGCCTTTCAAAGTGCCTCGCAGTAACTCTGATCTGGAGACTGGTTCATGATACTATGCACATCATCACTAGAACTGGGCAATGTAATGATCGTCAACATTATACTATTGATACTGTGTACTTTCACATCGTAATATACATCACTATCATGGCATACCATTATGTTTTGTATTTAAAGTTAATTTTGTTAAAAAATACTTGAAAGACGTTTCAAGATTTAGTTGTTTTATATAATGTTGCTTGTACATCTTGTTGTAGAACAAATATTTCATGTTTCCTTTAACTAATTATTGTAATTGCAAGTTCTACCTCTAAATATCTGAACTGTCTTGCTATTTGGTTTGGTTCTATCCACAAAAAAATGGTTTAAAATCATAAATAACCCTCTTTTCCATCTCTTTCATCTTGTTGAATAAGAACTTCAGAATGAATATTTAAATGTCTTATTTTGTCTTTATGTATCTTTCACATCTTGTTGGGTCTTTACATATCTTATAAATAATGGAAAGAAATATTGATTTGACATTTTTGTGACAATTTTGTATTGTGACATTATCTTTGTTGCCAGTCCTACTAGAAAAATATGATTCAACTAAGAGACTTTAAAGGTCTACCAGCATTTTATGTAACACTTAAGTACTAATGGCATTTCTATGTGCATGTTAAATAAAACATAATTATGATTGTCAAAATGAGATCCTCATCTCTGCGAGACATCCTGATCAAGCAAAGACTAAATATAAATGAAGAATGAGTCTGATTTTGCCAAAGTCAAAGTACTTGCAGACATTCAACAAGATCTCACAGATCAGAATCCATTTGCTGGTGACAACATTAGGGAAGTACCTGCAGTGTCCTCAGCTTTTATCAAGTCAGCACAAATCTCTCACTAACTGTCTAGACAGCGAAGCAATTATCAGCCTCCTCTTCTTGCATGCATGAGTTCACATTTTGTGCTTTTAGAGCCAGGTGGTTAACAAACAAAACAAACAATCAGAATAAACTTACCGTTCATTCTGACAGCCCAACTCCGTTAGCACTAACATCCAAGCTAAAACAGGTTAGCTCTTGAGTAGTTCATTCCTTTATGTAGGTTCTTAGTCACTGGCAGCAGAAGCTAGCGAGACACCGAGCCCATGCTGCCTCTGTGACCGAGCTGGACCCACCCAAACGCGTGTGAGGACTGATGCTCCCTCGGCGTGCAGAGGCCTGCCGAGGGTAGCCGCTGGAGCTGGGACACTACCACACTCTGGCATCTAGGAGTTGTACAAATCCCGAGAAGCGGATAAACGGAACGGTGCACAAGTCGGAGTGTTGTTGAGAAGCCATGGAGGTCACTGTCTAAAAGTATGTTGGAGTGTTTCGCTTGTGTACGAAGAGTTTGGAGTTAAACGCCTGTGACACTGCGAAAAACAGAAACCGACTATTGACTGAGCGCTGTCAAGGTCACGTGACAAAACACACCGTTGTCATATGACTGGAAGGTTCTACTGGGATTTGTAGTCTTTTGTAGAACCAATACGGTAAAGCTAAAACGAACTTACTAAAATGCTTTGTTAATTTTATATTCACTAGAATAGTTTGATTTGGTTAACTTCTTTTTCTGTAGTCGACGCATTTTAATTTTGGGCGGGTGAAGGTTTATTTTATACTTAATAGACATGCAGATCTTATATTTATGGGACTGGTGTTGAACTTTGAATGTACTTTGTTGGCTGGTTATTGACCAGTGCCCTGAGGGTGTGTGCCGTGCATACACAGGTATGCTGCTACTTGGGGGATTCACACTGAGCACTAAGGGATGAGCTTTGGCACTGGTTGCACTGGGGTGTGAGGCCAACTGTCGGGTGGTCTAACCACATCTCGTTGTCTCTTTTATGGCAATGACAATAACTGAACTGAACTGAACTGTTTCTGCCCAAGTGTTGCATATGTCAAGTAAAACAAATAATGAAGCGTTTTAAAATATTAAACTGTATACTTTAGTTCACAAACTCCTTAGTTGGTGAATTTTTTAATTAATATTATTTTTACCTTGGGTAGAGGGAAACAGTGGCAACAATGGTGCCATGATTAATTGACTTGAATAATTCAACATCAAAAAGTCATTAAAATGCCATTCCCTAATATCTGATGTGATTCAGGTTTGTTGTTCTGTCTTGTAGGCACAAGTGGGAGTTGAGTGGAGCGGAATTTTCTCAGTCTTCAAAGAAATCCAGATATGGCATACACTGACAGGCTGTGAAAAGATGAAGGCTCTGTTTTCTGTGCTATGTACTAAGGGTTCTCTTGGTCCCTTGTTGCAGAAACTGGACATCAGGAGCATATGTCACACATTTAAATGTCACATCTGAGGTGAAGGTTTATTGCTCATTACAACAAACCTGGCCCTTGTCATCACACTAATTGTATTTTTCTTATTAAAATCATTACATGCTAAAGAAAACATAATTATGAATATTAACTTCAATTTCTCCAATTAGATCCTCCAAACCTTCTGAAATCTTACACATTTGGGGGAGTTTGACTGTCTTACTGTCACAAAAAATTGTGGCATAGGTTGCAAATTCCACCCACTGCACAGGCCCTAAGAACTGGTGCACTGCATCCCTAGATGCAGTAAAGAAATTTATGCTTATTCGATGGTATTGAAAATGATTCAGCCATGAGTAAAACTTGATTCATAATTTTAATCTTAGTTCATCTGGCATCTTTGTTACAAGTGTCTTTTATTTTAAAAGAGACCTCAATTTTCTCCAATTTCTCAGCAACTCTTTTTTTTTTTTTCAACATCTCACCAGAAACTGTTGGCTCAACTATGGCCTTACATACATAATCTGTTTCAGTTTTTCAATCCAGCCACTTTTTATGGCAATAAGTACAATAGATAAAAAATGGTAAATGATCAGTACTTATATAGTGATTTTCCACACTTTTATGGTGCCCAAAAACATGTGGACAGTCAGAGGTAGGATTTGACCTGCCAGCTCCTTGGTCACTGGACAACCCTCTCTACCAACTGAGCCACAGCTGCCCCAAAACATGCTGAGAGACCAAATTGCAAATCATGACACACTGTTGGGAGCTGTCAATAATTTCATAATAAATACATAGTGTTTGACCTCTCAAATGTGAAAAGTTTACGCAAAAATTTGTTTTCACGATCTGCAGTCATGGTTCAGTTGACTGAATAATGTGGTCATGGCTTATTACAGAAAATCTAACTCTACACATTTCACTTTCTAAACTTTAAAAACTAACAGTTGGTTTATGGCAAAAGTTTACCTCACTGTACCCAATCAATTCAGAAGTCAGTCACTGAATATTTAGCCAAATATGCAAAATCATTTAGCATCTTCTGTATGTCTCCACAAGTTTTCATTCAAATACTACAAAAATATGACCTCACACTTTTTGGATACTAGATACCACATTTTACTGTATAAGCACAACATTTTCAGCAAATATCTGATCAAATGTTACTTAAATATTTGACAGTACACATGAAACCTTAAAGCAGCATATAACAGCATCATAGTGATGTGTTATCAAACATACAGCAAACTGCCACAAAGACCCCAGCTAACCAAAACCAGGCACAGCGCCACCAGCCCAGGAGGTGAGGTAAAATGTATCGGAAAATTCCTCACTTCTATGGAGTATAAGGACAAAAGTATGCATATTGGGTAACAGTTATCAGTGGGCCATTCACACAGAACCTGATAGGGAGGTGCGTTGCTCAGGAAATGGGACTTGTAAAGAGGCTGGATGCAATTAATCCATTTACTTCATCTACTGTTTGTTTGACTGTTGTTTGTTTATATCCAACTAATTCTGTAAAGCCCCGTGAGGCAACCTTGTTGTGATACAGGGCTCTACAAATAAAACTGAACTGAATTAACACAGAGACATTCAGCGACTTATTTGGGGACACTGGGCTGTTAAGCTGTGAACCAGTCAAGATCAAGCTGAAGTCAGATGCTGAGCCCTATGTTACAGCAATGCCCTGCAGAATGCCCTTTCCCCTCCTCCCAAACATTGAAGTAGAGTTAAAACACATACTAGCTCAAGGCATTATTGAAGCAGTGACTGAACCTACTGGCTGGTACACACCAATGGTGCCAGTAGAGAAGAAAAACAAGGATGCAGTCAGAGTGTGTGGACCTGAGATGTCTTCAAGCAGTAGTGCAGGAGAAATACATGCTTCCCACACTGGAGGATATTACTCTGAAGTTGGCAGGTGCCAAAGTTCTCTCAACACTGGATGCATCTAGCGGCTTCTGGCAGATTCCCTTGCCCCAACAGCCAAAAACTGACCACCTTTATCATGCCCAAGGGAAGGTTTTGCTTCAAGTGTTTACCATTTGGGATCTCCTCAGCTCCAGAGATATTTCAGAGACTGATGAGTAACCTGTTCAAAAACCATGAGGGGGTTGTTGTTGTAATGGATTATTTTTAATGTAGCAAGTCCATTACTTAATCAATTAGACAAAGAAACATGCACATTATATGTTTTCAGAAAGTTTCTTTGTTATTTTTTGTGTGTTGCTCTTGGTGGGAGATGTAGACCTGCAAAAGAAAGTAAAGTATGAGTAAAACTAAACATAAATTGTGTAATTGTGTGTGGAAAATGAGAATTACCTTTGTCTCTCTCTTCTTGTCCCAGGTGTTCTGGCTAAAAGTCCCCGGGGAGCTGGAGCACCTTAAGGAGGTTCCGAGAGGGACCATCATGGGAGGAGCAGCAAGGATATTTAAATTTATTTTTTGTGCCAAATCTAATATACAATTTAAGATGTACACTGCTAACTTAATAAAAGATATATTTTTGTAGACTTTGTTAAATGTAGTTAAACACTGTATCTTTTGAAATGTGCAGTTTTAAAGAATTAATTGATGTTTAAGTGAACTTATCAGTGCTCCAGCATAGTATAGACTAACTGGATTGGCCAGCTTATAAAAGGCTGCTCTCCTCCATTGTTCAGGAGAAGTGCTGCATGAATTGAATTGTGGCAATGCCTTTTTGCACATTTTGCATGTTTTACAACTTTTGTCCCTGCCTATTTTTGTAAATATCTTGGGTAATGCGAATAAAATGCTCTTTGATCTGTACCTGGACAGTTTGCCTCCGCTCTCCTCTGTTCCTCCAGACAGTTAAGTGTAAGGCCTATCAATGACAATGATGTTCTAGTGTTTGGATCTGCTCACGCACACTGACTGAGTCTGAGAAATACTACTATCAGATTAAGAAGGAGTGCTTAGCAGCAGTGGGGTCTAGTGAGTGGTTTTCATGCCACATTCAAGGTATGGATTGGTTCAACCTACAAACGGACCACAAACCTTTAGTACCACTGATAAATGCATGTGATCTGGACAAAGCACTACTGAGATGCCAGAGACTGTTAATGTGCCTCAAGAGATTCAATGTAACAGCTATACACATGCCCAGCAAACAGCTAATTGTAGCTGATGCCCTCTCCAGAAGCCCTGTGAATGGAAACATCGAGTTTGTCAAGACATAAAAGTATACATCAAGGCTGTGGTGACAAACAAACCAATTTCACAGACAACCTCAATGACATAAGAGAGGCTACAAAAAACAATCCTGAGCTTCAGATAGTCATCACCTGCATCCAACATGGCTAGCTGTGAAGGATGGCGGCGCTTCTGTCCTCAAATGCATTCTATGCTGCCATAAATCATCTTTCAGAGGCCAATAGACTTGTTTTCTACCAGAATCACATTGTCATTCCTGTGGTGTTGAGAGCTGGCATCCTGGAACAGATCCACAGTGGCCACCAGGGGCTGACAAAGTGCCGCCAGAGGGCTAAAATGTCTGTTTGGTGGCCAGGCATCAACAGCAAAATAAAAGAGACAGTGATAAAATGTGAATTCTGTATCGGATACAGGGCTAAACAAAGACATGAACCCCTCATCACTACTGCCCTCCCTGACAGACCCTGGCAGAGGATAGCAAGGTAAAACTTACCTTGTAGTGGTAGACAACTATTCCTATTATATTCAGATAGCCCAGTTGTATATATATATATATGTGGTGGGCCGTCAGGGCCTACAAGGCCTTCTCTGCTGGCCTAAAAAATATCTGAATCACAGACTGATGTTGATTATATTTTGTCCATGAATACTTATTAAATAATTCCAAATGGTCTGTCTGCTTCCTTTCATAGCTTTTTCCCTGGTTGTGCTGCTTACAGACATGTATTTTCATATTAAAGCATTTAACCAATCACATTTCAGCCATCACTTGTTGTTAGGCAGGGTCAAAGTCAAAGAAGTCTGCCTGGAGGCCTTCAGAATCTCTGCTAGCCCTCTAGCAAAAAATAGGTGTCGATGACACTGTTGCTTCAACTAATCAGATTTTGAGTTGGCGACACTAAGGCCCTCTAGCAGGCATATGGTGATGTCAGTGTATTAAAACTCTTTGATTCAGAATGTTCGAGCCAAAGCTAACAAACTGCATCTGTAGCAAGCTGCACCAACAGAAATATAGTTGTGTTGATTTAATAGCTGTTTTGTCAACCCACAGTGGCTCAAGGAGGAGAAGAAGTGGATTTGGTTGCAGATTTTTTGTCAAGGCCATTTTCAAGATGGACTTTTCAAGAAAAGCTGGACATTGTTAAGAAAGGTCGGACAATTACGAAGCTAGCAAGCCTGTCACAACCAGGAAAAGGATTTGTCCGTCACTTTCAGTCCACTAGCTACGAGAGGTACCCCTGGCTAATAAAGTGTTTAGTGGGATGTCGGGCAAAATACAAAAGGACCCAATCACTGCTATTGCTGAAGTGATGGGAGAAGAGATAAGAAGTGAAGTTTAAAAAAAAACAAAAAACCTTTGTCTCTGTTATGGTGGTTGAGACAATCGATGCGAGTAACGCAGCGCAGCTCGCACTGGTCCTGCATTACGTAATAGGCACAGGTGTCAAGGAGTGGTTTGTCAGATTTGAATATGTTACCAGTGGGAAGTGAGTCAACGGACATTTTCAGCCCTAAAGCAAATTAAAACTTATTCCAGAAACAGGGCAGGCTTGACTTTCAGCATTCGCTTTGATGGTGACAGAAAAAGACTTCTTGATGGAACTGAAGCGCACAGATAATCTGTACAATGGAGTAATTGAACTCTTTTTGAGGAAAGAAAGGAGGATGGATTTTGTGTACAAATAATCAGAATATTTGGTGAGTAAAATGTTGCTATTTTCCTAAATAATACTGCAAGTTAATGAAGTTATTATTACCCCATTTTTTTGTTTGTTTGTCTGTCTGTCTGTTTGTTTGTCATAATGACAACTCCAAATTTTTACCCCACCCCCTGAAGGGGAGGTAAGGGTATTGTTTTTGGTTAGTTTTTTTGTCTGTTTGTTTGTTTGTTTGTTTGTTTGTTTGTTTGTTTGTTTGTCAGCAACTTTATGTAAAAACTACTGGACCAATTTCCATGAACTTTTCAGGAAAGGTGCGAGGTGGTCCAGAATAGATCCCATTAAATTTTG
>JAPQRP010000013.1:7304669-7321654 GCA_037367295.1 Apogon hyalosoma | reverse complement strand
CGGGGCTTATAATTTTCTGGTATTATTTTTGATGATTAAATTTATATGACGTCATCACATTTTGACACAAAGTATATACTATACCTCTCTCTCAGTGAAACTCAAGTGTTTTTCAATTTGAATTCACTGATCATGCATATGTTCATAAAAGCTCAGTCTATATATACATACACATATATATGTTTTTTTACAGTATTCTATCTATCTATCTATCTATCTACCTGTCTGTCTGTCTGTCTGTCTGTCTGTCTGTCTGTCTGTCTGTCAAAAGAAATTGTGACTTTTTCAGCAAAAAAAATCATTAACTGAACATAAAAACAACCATTGACAAACACTGTCATTTGTAAGACAGTAAAAGAATGTAGTGAATATTATTAAAAGGATAAAGTTGCATCAACTCATAAGAAACTAGTTTTTACTCAGTAACGTCCACACCGTCCTCAGACTCCCAGTGCGCGTCTTTTCCGTCTCTGCTTCTCCTTCAGTATGGGGATCCACACCAGTCCCACCACGACGAACATGAGCCCTATGGACAGACAGGCTGAGGCCACAGAGTGGGACTCGTCCATCACCCCAGAGGACTGGAGCAGAAAGAGGAGTGAACCTACAGCACACGTGACAGACCCCATCACTAATGCAATGATGGGCTTGTGGAAGTAGGCGTAGCCTGCAGGCCCAGCCACAGCTGAGTGGGAGTCTGGACACAAAGCTTCTCCAGTTGGCTCCATGACCACTTTACAAAACGATTCCTGTTACCGCTTCACTTTTCCCATCTGAAGACTTTTTAACGCATGAATAATGGAAGCGCTTGCCACTGAACATCCATCACTCCACAACTTTGTTTGATTCTGCCTCAGGTTGTGAATTTAGTCCAGCGAATAGAGCATTTACAGAGTTTCTGTTGAAGTCAATGATAAAAACAGCCGCCTGCTGACATATGAAGGATCATCTCTGTGTTCACAGGGTGAGTGTCTACCTGATGCATGGCTGACTCTCCTGCCCAGTAAACCGTTAACACACTGTAATTTCAGATGGCCTACCACACCCACACAACAGAGGGAGGGCTCAGATCAACAGACACAACCACCCTGCCTGCTGACCCAAACATCATAACCATTCATTGGCTGGTGTTGTTACATTATATCTCCAAAAAATAAAGTACTCTGAGTCCCCTGAAGTCCTGTAAAAGTATGTCATTGTTATGGAAAATGGTGTAACAGTCTGTGTATAAACATACAACCAGAATAAACAGAAAACATGTAAAGTTCACCCCAAGACACCCCAAGTCTAAAGAAAACAAACTTAACTGTTTTTTTGTTTGTTTGTTTGTTTATTTGTTTTATTTTTTGGGTTTTTCCCCCCCTTTCTGGTTAAAGTATACTATTCCTGTCTCTTTAATAATTTTTGATTTAGTGTTTCAGTTTTGGATTTGAGTTCAGTTTTGTTTTAATAAGTTTTGCAAGTGAATATATACCTATTGTGTCAAGGTTATTATTATACCATCTTTTGCCGAAATAGATGCAAATTTGGAGAACCAACCAAGCACAAAACTCAAAATTTGGCGCATATATCAGGTCTGGTGATTGTTCTTTTTAATGTAACTTGTAAATAGCACAAAAAAATGACCATCACTAGTGTCCTGTCAATACAACACCTTGATGGAAGGCAAGTTTTCCAAACATGTATGACATTTGGTACACATGTCTATTAGCCCAAGACCTATAAAAATTGTTTTGGTACCTCACTACAACAGAAAGTCTGCCATTTTGGAATTGTTTCATTTTTTTTCCAATTTATTTATTGTATCTTAGTGAACTGCTCCCACACAAGTAATTCAAATGACTTCAAAATGTGGTCACGATCATCTGCAGACACTGGTGATCAAAAGGTAAATACTACACCTCTTGCCATGACAACAGTGACAATTTCAGTCACTTGTCATGAAAGAGGAATTCATCGCAACTCTGTCATACTTTAGCTGATTCAGTCCCATATTTTTTGTGTGTAATGATCAGTGGTTAACACTATCACCTCACAGCAAGAAGGTCCGTGGTTTGACTCCAGTGTCAACTAGCAGGGGGCCTTTGTGTGGTGTTTGCACGTTCGCCCTGTGTCTGTTTTCTCTCCAGATACTCCAGCTTCTTCCCACTATCCAAAGACATTAATATGTTAATTGGTCAATCTAACCCACTCATAGGTGTGATTGTGACAGTGAATGGTTGTTCATTTGTATACAGCGGTGCTTTTCAACCTTGGGGTCAGGACTCCACATGGGGTCGTCTGGAATTCAAATGGGGTTGCCTGAAATTTCTATCAATTTATAAAAATAATTAAAAAAAAAAAACAAAAAAAAACTTACAAATAAAAAATATATGGTGAATTGAGAGAGACAATTACAATACATAAAAGACATGACAAACTCTGAAGCTGAAACTGAAGCACTGTGGTGCTGTTTATCTGTCAAATGTTCACTGTGGTGGGTTTCAGATGCTGCGGCTCTTTCATAATTCGTAGTTTGAGTTATTGTTTGTTCAGTATTAATTTTCAGCCTTGTAAATACAAGTTGGACTGACTGTACATATCCTGACCAAGGAAAATCAAATTCTCACTTTGTGCAGTAATCTACACCTGGCTTTTCTGCCTCCGTCCATAATAATGTACATTATATAACCTAAATGTTGTCTAAAATAACCTTAATTTGCAACATAGTATAGCAAACAATTCCATAATTAAAACAAATTAATTTTAGCGAAAAAAAATGTCTCCGTTTTGAATATCTGGGGTCGCCAGAAACCACTGGTATACAGGGTGTCCACAAAATCTCTTTACAAATTTAAAAAATGTATTTCAAAAGCAATTGATGAGATATATTAATCAGATTTGTTCTACAAACTAAGTGGTTATCAGAGTTTTCAGTCACATTGTGGGATCATGTCCAATCAAATCACTGGTCCATTTTTCTTCAATGAGAGATCAATTACTGCAAATGTTTACCTTGACCTTTTGATTAAATATGTGGCTGCTACCTTGGCCAGGTCTCCCTCGCAAAAGAGATGTCTAATCTCAATTGGGATTTCCTGGTTAAATAAAATAAAATAAAATAAAATAAAATAAAATAAATGTGGCACCACACCTGGATGACCTTCAGCCAACCATCATTTTCCAGCAAGATGGTGCACCACCACAATGGAAACTGTATGTTGGTGGGTTCCTAAATCAAACATTTCCAGACTGGTGGATTGGAAGGGATGACCCAATTCCCTGGAGCAGAAGGTCATTGATGCCATTGCCAACACTGAAGAGGCTATGCTACAGCAAATATGACAAGAAATTGAGTACCGTCTTGATGTGCTTAGTGCAACTAATGGTGCCCATATAGAGGTGCATTAAATGAGGCAAAAAACCTTAATATCTAAGTTTAATTTTGTAATAATTTCCACAGATTTGTCTATTCATTTACTTTTGTAATAAATTAATTAAACTGCAAAGAGACTTTATGGACACCCTGGATTTCAGACCTGTGACTCATTCCCACTGTACCTGCCTTCAACCGGTGGTAACCAGCAGAGGCTCCAGCATTCCTGCGACCCTCATAAGGACTGAGCAGTTGAGAAAATGAATGTATAATCAATTATAGATACATATCTATACCAGTTATTGCATATTTTAAAACTGTCAACATTCATTCTAATATGTTTTATAATTACACCCATGCTGCATCATACATAGTTTTTGTTCAGTCTAAATGTTTTTTGTTTTTTTTTCTAAATGTGCATCTATATTGGAAATATGTATGTATTATTTAAGTCTAAATGTATATAAATAGTTGTATAAATGGCAGATACCTTTTTTTTTCTGTTTGTATTTCATGTTTCACACTGTTTATTTTCAGCCAGTCCTCCATGCATTTTTATTAACTTGCTGCTGCCAATTGTGAAATTTCTCCACAGTGGGATAAATAAAGACTTGTCTCATCTTATCTATCTTATCTTATCTTAAATAATTTTTCACTGCTGGTTTTAGTTCTAGCGTTTGTTTTTGTAGAACCATGGTTTTGCATTGATACCATCCAGGTGTAAAGCCTTATTGAAGATGTAATTCTTCCCACAGAGCATTGCTGCATGAAAGCAGCAGCTGTTCAAGCCCTAGTGTAATCCCACTGACAATAGACATGTCATCTGATACAGCTGGCAGGTCTGCATGGGCCGCTCTGATGGTTCAATCCACCATGTGCAAACACTTCTCAAGGCTAGTGTGCTTCAGACATCCAGCCACACAACTAGGTAGCCAATTTGTATGACATACAACAACACACAGTAGATATCCAGTCAGAAGTGGAAGAGGTATTCAGATCCTTTACTAAAAAGTATTAAAAACTCATTGAAAATACTAAAACAAGTTCCTCTGTTCAAAGGCAAATGGCAAAGTCTGGAAAAATTACCAAAGGTTTCCAAAAATCCCCATTTGTTAACGTGGAAGAATGTTTATCAGATCATTTTATCATGAAATTTTACTCATATCTTGGTCAAAACTTACCTGATTTTTTTCTAATTCTTCACATTTTTGTAAAATGTCAGTTCAAGTGCCACAAGAAATTCAACCTTAATAAATCAAGGTCACAGTCAATAGATTTTCAAATATTTCACATTTCTTTTTAAACACTGAATATATAGAAATCAAAGAAAATAGAAAATCTCCCAATCAAATCTTCCAGTAATATAACCAGCTACATTTTAGAGTTTGCAGATGTTTTAGCTGTACAATTTATTATCACCTCCACCAAGGAGGTTATGTTTTTGTCTGGGTTTGTCTGTCTGTCTGTTAGCAAGATAATGCAAAAAGTTATGGAAGGATTTTGATGAAATTTTCAGGAAATGTTGATACTGGCACAAGTCACAAATTATTAAACGTTGGTGGTGATCCGGGGGGGCAGAGGTCTGCGCTGTCCGAGTGCTTTTGCAGTTTAGTAATAATTTATCACTGATACACCCCACTAATGACAATGGATCAAACAGTAAAGATAAAAATAATGAAGAATAGGATCAATATTAAAAACAAAGAACAAATTCATTTGACTTCGAGGTGACACACAATACTAATTGATCAGTATTTGTATGAGGCAAGTTTGTGAACTCTTAGCTCAGTGAATGTTTACTGTATAATGGTATGTTGTGACTTGTTTAAGTGTCTTGGTGGAGGTTTGCATACTGTCTGCTTTCAAGTATTTGCATAAAATGGAGATGGTCAAGTATAATGTATGAAGGTGAAGGTTGTTGTTTTAATGAGCTTAGAGCAGAGTGTGAAAAAAAGAACAATTGAGCACAAAAGAAACACCCTTAGAATATTATCACTACTTAAAAACTACTCCCACATTGAGGATCCCAGTGGCTAAAGGTCATCACACTCTGGTCCTCTAGTTAACAGTGATTTAGAAGAAATCCTTGTAGGATGTTTCATGTTTGCATTCTCACCCCGTAAGAACGTTAACTGGATTTAAGACTCTATGTCTGGTATCTAGTGCCATCTAGTGTTAAAGTTGCAGATTGTAACCAACAGAATGCAGGGACCCTCCCCTACACGTCCCAGTATGAAATGAACACAGTAATTCTTATTTTCCTGTGTTTATACACTATTAAACATAATTATGAATATGATATTGGCCTTCAACTACTTTGTCCTTAGCAGACATTTAATGGAACCTGAAGGAATAATTTATGGCTATGTTCACACTGCAGGGAAAAAAAAAAAATCAGCCTGAATCTGATCTTTTCTTCCATATTGGACTCAGATCTGTTTCTCCATGATAGTGTGAACAGCACAACTCACTTCCATATGTGATCCTTAATCAGAGTTGATTTTCCTTCCTGTCTGAACAATCAGAATAAAATTCATGTGACTTTACATCACGTTAAACATTGATTCATCACAGCTCTGCACTACAGGGAGTCACTCACGATAGTACAAATGTAACATACATGAATGCGGCAGGGAACAAAATCCAAAACACCAGATGTAACAGTACACTGACAGGGACCTGTCATGGCACAATTACAACTGATAATAGTATATTTTAGCTTACATGCAAGACTTTAAAAATCACAATTTTTATTTTCAGTGTAGTATTTTAACTGAATTATTGAAGGAAATGATCTCCACATTTCTACCTCAACTGATTTTGTGCATGTGGATCAGTGACTAGTTCATGTTGGAATCTGATATTGGCCACAATACAAAGAAATAACTGAAACAGTGAAGAAAATGAGATCCAAGTGGTAAATAAGACAAAGTAGACAAAGACTACCAAGTATTACAAGATTATATTCTTCTCCATACATAAACTGTCAAAATCAAGCCAGATGCTGAGGACCACTACCACTTGTAAAATACTGATCCTACTGCCTGGGAATAGCCCCTGAGGGCAATCATAACACTTTATTCTCTGTAACAAAGCACAACAAAAGCAAAAATCACTCCAGATTAAGATAGTTCACGATCTTATTTTGAACAAGGACAAAACAGACAAAACACATTGACCAATCTGGTCCTGTAGAATGGGTGAGTCCATACTGATTAAGAAATGTACAGCTGAAATTATTTCACTTTAGGCACTTTTCTTTTTCCTTCTTTTCCAGTCTTGCCAGCTTTCTTGGTCAGCTTGTTTGGACATTTTGTTCCTTTTTTTACAACAGCAGGCTTGGGTGTTTTCTCCAGCTGCTTCTTTTTGGATGTTTTCTATAAGGGTGAGAGGGAAATGCAGCCATCATTTATCATTGAATATCTAAATGTGTAAATTGCCTGTTAAATAATTTAAAGAACAGCTGCTTTGCGTACTGACCTCCAGTTTAGGCTTCTTGCTCGGGGTTTCTATGGGAACAAGCTGTGGAATTTCCTCATCATCTTTTTCTGGTTTCTCTGCTTCTCGCTTTCCCTTCACCTTTTTCTTCTTTGTAGTGGTGTCTTTTTGCTTTTTGTCCTGTGTCTTGTTCTTCTTTACCTGCTTTTTAGCTGTGGCTTTCTGAAATTCACACAGTTAAACAGTTGTAGAAGTTTGTTTCAATGAATGACATACCATTATGAACTCTAATCTAACCTTATCCTTGGGGGTCTTGGAGCTCTTTAGTGCCTCCTCCAACACAGTGAGTGCACTCATGTCTGAGGTGTAGATAGGCAGAGCCACTGACTTCTGACTCTTCAAATGGATAAGCTTTATCATTGGACCTTTCTGTAAAAGATCATTTGAAAAAAAAAAAAAGACTTAATTAAAATCAAACATTCCAATTGAGGAAACAAAAAACATGCAGACCTGCTGGACTTACCGCACAAAGTTTAGCCACAAATGTTTGGATCGCTGCTTCGATGTTGTCTGTCACGTCATCAGCGGTCATGTCAGAATGGGCAACACGAGCCATGCTACAACACAGACCACCAAGCGTTACGAACACCAAACACCAAGGTGATGCTATTAACAGTATGAGTTAAGACCTTTGGACCTGGTCTGGATTCATCAAAAATTCCAAAATTATAGGATGCTCAAAATGAAATAAAACCTCCCCTGGTGTTAACCATGTCTACACACATCCTCCAAAACAGTCCACCATTAAAGTCTCTGAAACAACCTTCTGTTTGAAAAAGCACATGAACTCTGAGTCACCCTGAACTCTAAGTTGATAAAGTATGAGATGGGAGTTTCTAGCTTCAGAGAACCTCCTCAGACTGAGCAAAAATATAAATGCCCCATGTGACACTTAAAATTTTTAATAGCACTAGGTATGGCACAATATTTTAAATCATACAGTTTATTTTGTAGATTAATGTGGTACACGATAGTGGTGTCTGGCATTCAGGGACATCCATGGGGAGGGGGCAGTTATAACAAATCACCACTCAATATCTTGTAGGTCTGACATTGGCTTCCCATAGAGCGACACAGCGTCTTCTCATAGAATTGACAAGGTTGTCAATTGTGGCCTTTTGGAATGTTAATTCACTCCTCTTCAAGGGCTACACAGAGCTGTGACGTGTGGACATCCCTGCATCAAGCATGAAATGGCACGTTCCTGCATGATTTGCGACATCTGTCATTATGACATCTAATGAAATGTGTCATTTTGAGGTGTCCTTTGATTGTGCCCAGTATAAGGAGTGTCTGAGTCCTGTTAACGCTGTTTGAGCAGCCTCTGGACATGTCACACCTGTGTTGTGCTTGGAATCACTGAGCAAGTGCTCACTCACAGAGATGGACACAAAGTTTGTTTACAAATCAAGAGAATTAACCATGTTTTACAATTATAAGACATTATGAGCTCATTTTGGGCCGCATGTCTCGTGTTACACAAATACTGTACTAGGGCGTGTATATTTTTGCTCAGTGTAGTTTGGTCAACTCATGATCTGACCACACCATGTAACATAAAAAGCCTTCATTGATGGATCTAGGAAACAAATAGTGGATTTTTAAAGGCAGATATAAAAATGATAATTTAGTGCAGAAAGAACTACCTAGTGAACTGGGTGATATTGAGGCATTCTCATTATGTTTGTGTCTTCAACTTCATTATAAACTGTCATGACATCATCATAAATTTGTCTCATTGGGTTTTACAGTGTGTACAATGTACAACATCCTCTGCCCTTCGAACCTGCTGCAGCTGTAGATCTGAACATTTAAGTCAATTGATAAATTCCTAAATAAATCTGAATCACTGAACATTAATAAATATTAGCCGGATCTCATGAATGTTTGTAGATTAAATGTATAAACTCACTTAATGAGTCCAAAAACTTAAACTCTCCATTTTAGGGTTAACAACATCAAATACATCTAGCAAAACTCTAATGCAAAAAAAAAAAATACAGAAAATGTTTTAAAACTAAAACAGAAACTAATAAAGTTATTTATTTGAAAAATGATAAAAAATAGATGGAACAATTTTTTAAATCCCGTGAAAATGTTAATAATGCACAGTCACAAACTAATCAATGAATCATTTCATCACAATTTGAACACAATCAACTATGGTAATAAAATATGACAAGTCCGCTAAGACACATAACGACTGATGACAACTCATCTTGAAATTATTTTGCAGCACTTTAAGGCTGTATCCTGAAAGTCTGAGAATCCAGCTGAAAGGTTCATTACCTACTGCACACTTTGGATTGATTATTCAAATCATCTAGTGTGTATTGAAGGAGGAGCACCAAATCATACTCACTGCATAACCTTAACTGAAATTTGTCCTGATAAAACACATCAGACTCAGAGTTTCAGCATGCAATAATTTTGGTGTAATTTACTTGGCGTACAAAGATCATTACAGTACAGGTATCCCATCATTTCAGTGGTCCTCTCTGACACCAGCATTTACTATATCAAACAAAGATCAACATATTTCTTTGAGAAGCGCTACTAATTCCACTCAAAGACAATTCTTTAAACTTAGAATCATGTTTTGCTTTCTCAACAAAATCATTTTAAAGTCAGCAGGGTAGCGCAGACACAGAAGTGTTGGAAATCTTACCAGCAGCATCCCCTATTGGAGATCTTCATGCTGGTGCCGTGGATCACTTTCTCAATGTCTCTGGCCAGATGTTTGCTCTGCAGGTTCACAGACAATGGCTCTCTGGTGACAGACATGCACCCATTTACTGAAAACAACTCAAAACACAGCTGATTCATATGCTTCTCAATGCACTGCAAACGGCATACCAACAAATGAAGTGACAACTAATTAACTTGGCTGCATAAGGTTAGCATTAGCCTTTTTAAATAAAAAATAAGTACAGCATAGATATACTTATGCATTGTTGAAATAGTGTTATATACAGTAAATAGTCAATAGAAGACTCTGGAAATTTGGCTTAGAATTGTACAAATGTAAATATGATGTCAAAGATGAGTGTCTCATTAAGCATCAAGAAATAAAAGTTGCATTCAAAATCCCATACTATATACTTCATACTAATGTTCAGCATACTTTTGTTTAAATAAAACAATGTATCTTTCTGGATGCACGGCTGAGAATGTGAATACACTTCAATGAAACCTTCTTTGCCACTTGTGACCATGTAACCTTGGTAACCAGTCCATCTCACCTCTATCAACGTGTTGTATTACTATCGACTGTACCCGCCCATGTGTGTAATACTACGGACTGTACTGACGTGTATATTACCACAAAATACTGGCTTCTGAGATCTGCTCACCTTCTGTCATCATCCTTTGTTGAAAAATGAACATGACAATATTTTGAGTGTGGCTTTGATCCAATGTCTGTTCCTTTTTGATATTATGGCATATTTCTCAATCTAATCAGATGCCAGTGCCACTGGAAAAACCCACTAAACTACTCTTGACAACAGAAACAGTGACATTAAGTTCTTACTTCTTCCTCGCATAGAAGTGTCTTCCGAGGTGGGAGGGCAGCAAGCGACGGACACGGCTATCTGAGAGAAACAGGTCATAGTTTGCCAAAAGGCGGCGTTTGGCTTCATATGGTTTGTACTCTGTCTTCAGGACCTTGAATGGGATGATCTGTCACACAAACAAAAAAAAAAATCATGATTCAAAGATGAAATACGTGTTTATGTGTGAACTATGTGCATTGCAAAGAGTGGAAACTGTTCTTTTTTATTTGTACCAATAAAGTTGTGCAGTTTTGAAGTGTTTTGTCTAGTGCAGGGGTTTTCAAAATGCGGGATAGTGAGCCTCCCATAAGAGAACTCAAAAGCAGCTGCCCCACCCCCCATTATTATTGCTATTATTACTGTTATTGTCATTGCTTTGTATGTTCCATGCAGGCTTAAAAAAAGGTTTCATTAATACATTTTGTATACATCTTTATTTTTTAAACATGTTTGTATATTCTTAAACATTTTAAACATCTTTATCTGTGTATGTGCTTAAATATCTTTTTAAACACATTTTAACATCTTTGTGTGTTTTTACCATCTTTTTTGCACATTTTAACATCTTTATGTGTTTTAACATCTTTTTAAATACATTTTAACATCTGTATGTTTTTTAACATCTCTTTTAACACATCTTAACATCTTTGTGTGTTTTTATCATTGCCCATTATTACCGGACACATGTCTTTGGCAACATGAAGGAGCAATGTCTTGCCAATGTTGTGGGGTTTCTCCACCTTCAATGCATAATGCTACGTGGTATGATGCTTCGGTTGCCTTGGTATTTACAGTGCAGCCAAAAGTCTCCATGACTTTCATCAGTGATCGCAATTCATTAAGCTTCCTATCAAAAAACCTGTGGTTTGGTCTTCAAACTTTGGTGCTTAGTTTCAATATGACGCCGGAGTTTACATGGTGGCATACTGTTGTTAGCTAGCACCTCTGCAAATAACACACTGTGGCAGCAAAGCATTGTCAGGACCAATACACGAAAAGCCAAACTTTAAATAATCAGGTCGTACTTCCTCCATTTACTGCTCACCCCAGACTCTGTGTCCTCTCTCACTTTCATTTGAGCTACTAAAAACTGATGCATTTTGCCCCTTGCATGTACTGTAGTTAGCTAACCAGATGTTTACACTGTTTTTCTTTTTTATTCAGGTTTATTTTTTCACACGCTGCACCTCCCCTGAAGTCCTCTGGCGTCCCCCAGGGGAGGCACACCTCACACTTTGATAACCGCTGGTCTAGCGTCAATTATATCATCAGTTATAATTATAGTTATATATCGTTATCGTACATTTTCTAATTTATATCATGATAAATATCTTTGGCCATAACGCCTTGCCCTAGTCCTGGCCAAGAGGCAGCATAAACATAACCCAGTTAAGGCAAGTGCTTACAAATAGGATTTGTGGTGACACATTTTAACACCAAATGTGGTTTATTATGCAACTTCTTCCAAGTCCATTTTGGCAACCCATCACCAGTGTTTTACGCTAAGATACAAAAAACTGGCTTAAGGAAAAAAAAAAACACTACAAACAATAATAAATAAATAAATAAAACAGTTTTACTTTTGAAAATAGCACTATTTGAATATTAAAATATCCCCGAGGAGATGTTTAATCAATTGTCATTGAATAGAGTTTAATGGATTTTTTGTGAGCTTTACAACAACAGATTGTGACAGTGAGTACCTCAGTGATGTTTTTGACACCCCTTTCTTCCAGCAGTTTTTTGTAAAACCTCTGGGTTTGTTCAGAGGTCATGTTGGGCTCGTCTCTGGTAAACAAGCAGACCTCTTCTGTGCCAGTCTGTTGGCTGTGGGGCAGCGGGCTAAAGACAACACAGGATAGGACAGATTAGGACACAAGGAGGACCACTATCAAAGTCCTTAAGATCTGCTGTCAGACGAGTAGGTGAAAGGAACAGGGAGTTTCTGTATTCCTTTGTATGTGATACTCACATGCGGATGGTCTGTGCTTGTTTGGGGACCTTCCACAGCGTGAACAGCAAGGTGATATGCTGAGTATCATTCAGAAGCAGAATGTCGGAGCTGGATTTGGTTTTCAGGAATGCTTGTAAGGCTTGCACGGCCTTTTTTACCTGAGGGTATATTCAATTCAAAATGAAAAAGGGCAAGAAAAACATACAGTCTATACCACATCACACTGCTGGCTATTGTGCATTAGCTTCATGGCTAAAGAAGTTAGCAAACAACGATGAAGGTTATGTAACTTATCTTTGCTAGTTTATAGCTAGCTAAAAGTAATGTCGATTAAAGTAATCTTGTACCTTTCATCATGGCATACTGTTATAGTTTAAAAGTAATGCGATTAAAAAACACTTTTTACCTGAGCCCGGTCTATCGCAACTCCTGTGTTTTCGGCCATGCTGTTTGCTTCACGTGTAGAGCCCTGGCGCATGCGCAGTTCACACTAGCCATGGGTCATGCGCAAAGCTGCACCTCTGGAAAGCTTTGAAGTGAATCAGAAGAACCAATCCACGTCGAGTGGGAACCGGCCGCCCACTGCTTTTGAATCCTTTTGCTACTCAGCTCTCACTCTCAGTGGCTCATCTCTGCTCACGGTGGAGCTTTGTTTCTATTGGGCAGCATGGTGGACATGGGGCCAAAATGAGACATCATATCTTGAGGAACCCCTTAACTGTTGCTGGTGTCAGACCACGGCCTCAGTGTTCCCATGCCTGGTGAAGGAGATGGAGGGGAGACTGGGTATTCTGGAAACATCTGTTCCATCTGGGACAATCTTGAAAACAGAGCAGAAGGAATTGCATCAGCCCAAGCTGAGACATCTGATCATCAGTATGAGGACATTCATATTGTTTGGTGTTCAGTCTGTTTTTGTGTAATTAAAAGTTATATATACATATATGTATATATATATATATGTGTGTGTGTGTGTGTGTGTGTGTGTGTTTGTGTTTGTGTGTGTATGAAGCAATTATAAGGCTTCTCATAAAAACATTGAAGGCAAAAGGGTTCATCAACACACAAACCCTTCATATTTGCCAATTTAGGTTAAATACAAATGACACTAATTTAAGAGCCGTTTGGTAACTGAAAGAGCCAGTTCTTCTGTGGGAGCTGCACCATAAGAACGCTCTAAAAAGAACCAAAGTTTCCATCACTACTTTTCACATTAAATACAAACAAACTTTATTTCAAAATATAAGCCTTTAGTATCACAAGATGTATTTCTCTGATAAAATACCTCACAAAGACAAATCTGTGGCAGAATTGTTTAAAAAAAAAAAAAGTAAATTATAATATAATAAATATTAATTATAATTAAAAATATAATTTAGTTTTATGTGAAGGTTCAAAGCTTCAAATGAACTCAACCTTCAACATGTACAGCAGTAAACTGCCAACATGGTCATCTACATATACAGTACACATGAATAGGAATATCTCTAATATTATTACCTTCTTTGATGTTTCATATTCAGTATCATATTCTGTAAAGGCCTATTACAAGAAATAAGCCCACTGTGGAGTAGAAAATCTAAACTTTGGGAGAAAAATTCCAGAAACCAAAATACTCGGGGGAAAAAAAACACTCACAAACAACCTTTGCTGTTAGGAGCACACAGGTGAAGTAGTTATTTTTTCAACATCTCATTGTTAATTATAGAAGTTGATGTTTGGACAGTCATGAAAAACAACCCTTCAACAACTAAATAGCTGAGTCCAACCAAAACCATCTACTGATCTAAAATGTTTAATAACATCTGAACAACTAATCCCATTAAAACATCTATATAATTCATGTAAAATATAGTTTCTCAGTTTTTCAGCAGGATCAGATATCAGCCGTTAAGAGTGAACATGAAAACACCATCATCTTCTGCAACATAGATTCACCTATAAAACCCTTGTAGTTTGGTAAATGATGGTGGATGTAGACACTTGTTTTCACCTTCAGGTAATGAAATATTTGAACACATAAACATCTACATGGTCAGTAAATTAACCATAGGAAAATACTTCCACTGAAAGACACAAATTGCACAGGACAATATTATGAGAAAGGGTGACGAATCACTTGGGAAAGGTTAATTGTAGAGAAAAAAAATCATTTGGAAGTTACCTTAAGAATACTTCTACGTCTTTAAGGGTTAAAAACCCTGCATCTACTATAGACCAAACTAGAAATGATGAGGGGCAGATTGAACTTTTTAGCATCTAAAAATGGAGGGGCTAGCTTTAAGTGGTTGAAATTCCAAAATGATTAATGCAATGTTTTGTAAAACCCCTTAAATCGGGGTGTCAAACTCATTTTAGTTCAGGGGCCACACTGAGCCAAATGTAATCCCAAATGGGCCAGACCAGTAAAACAGTTAAAATAGTAAAATTACATTATGACAAGATTTACATCTACAAAGTTTCCTTAAAAATGTGAATAACCTGAACATGAAATGTCTTAAGAAAATTAAGTGATTTTTAACAATATTATTCTTCATTTCACATTACAAGTAACAGTAATGGCAACTACAAATCTGTTTGTGTCAAAAAGTAAAATTACACAAAAAGGTTTAGACTTACAAACTATCCTTTCACAAAAAAATGAACATCCTGAAATGTCTATAGAAGTGCAGTTTTAAATAAATTCTGCCTGTTACTTAATGTTTTGTGTATTTGTAGATCCTCTGTGATCTGTAAGTTTTAATGTACATGCGTAAGTGATAAACTGACATATAATGTTGCTAAAATTGCCTTTATTTTTCTCAAGAAATTTCAGGTTGTTCATGTTCTTCACATTTTCATAAAATAATTTTACATTTTTCACTACTATTATTTTACTGGTCTGACCCACTTGAGATCATATTGGGCTGAAAGGATTTTAACATTCTTGATTGTTAATATCTTCAGTGTAATTTTTGCATTTGACAAATTCATCCCACTGGACCAGATTGGACACTTTGACGGACCAGTTTTGGCCCATGGGCTGTATGTTTGACACCTGTGCCTTAAATTCAAGCTTTTAAGAATTAAAATCCAC
Source organism: Apogon hyalosoma (assembly GCA_037367295.1). Classification (NCBI taxonomy): domain Eukaryota; kingdom Metazoa; phylum Chordata; class Actinopteri; order Kurtiformes; family Apogonidae; genus Apogon; species Apogon hyalosoma. The sequence continues at coordinate 7,306,217 of JAPQRP010000013.1, read as the reverse complement.
ACTTCAGTTACATCATGTTTCATTTCAAATCCACTGTGTACATTGTCCAAATATATATGCACCTTACTGTATATACATAATTATATACGCTATAAATTGAATTCTTTTATTAATTCATTTTATTATCATGTGTAAAACAAAAAAGCACAAGTGGAAAACAACAATGCAAAGAATAAAGATAATCTAATAACATAAAATATATATTTTTAAATAAGTGTCAATAATGAAGTCAATTATACATTGTCACAAAAACATGGTGCGGAAATCAAAATTCTGAAGACGGCTTTGTTTTGCAGCTTGATCATTTATTTTCAGTTTCGATTATGTAACAGCTGTGTCTGTCTGTGAATGTTTCTTTATCCTTGGTTCATCAGAGTAGTTAAGTGAGCTCAATCCAGTCAAACCATCTCATGTGGAGAGAGACCAAACTAAAACATTTTGGTACAGCAATCCTTAAAACCAAATAAAAATGTCCAGTGGATTCCTAATCCCACTCTTAAAAAGGGGAGATGCACTTTGAAAAATTCTGGTTACAGGCTAACTCTGGTCTTTTGCAGGATATGAGATCATTCTGTCATTGTTTTGTTTTGTTATTCTTCCCCAGACTCAGTAACACTGCATCCATCTCCATTCTAAAAACAAATGGCGTGGTCAGCCAACAGCGGGGGTTAGCTGTGGGAGTACACAAGGGGGACAAGTAGCTACATTAGTGGCATAGCTGAGCTCTCAATATGAGAAAGCTGACACACTGGTACTTGGTCTCTCGTTTCATATTGTTCATAACTGATTCAGTCTCGTTTTCTTCATTTGATGTGATTTATTCTCTTTCACACTTGGTTGATCTTCTCTTCAGCATAGTTGTGTGTAAAGAGAGAAGTAGCTGTTTGGGTCGGCTCTAGCAGTGTTTCTCCTCTGGTAACAAGTGGAAGAACTCCATGCATGCTGCCACTGTTGCATTTTAGTCCTTCTCTGGCACCAGCTTCAGCACTTTACCAATGGCGATAGTTTTGCCTGGTGGAAGCAGCACATGAAAAAAAAAAGATGATGATAAAAACTTTCATTTCAGTGATTATACATTTGAGATTAGAGCTGGATGATAAAACAATCTCTTGCAATGTGTGAACTGCACTGAGAATAAATATTTGTAATGACAGTGGATAGTTCTACTCAATACAGACAGATCTATAGATGTTCAAGTTCAGTGTGCTGTGCATCAATTGCATTCAGTTACCCCCCCACGCGCTCCCCCTCTCCCCCAGTCTCTCTCTCTTCCTTTACCCCCAACTGGTCAAGGCAGATGGCCATCTTCCAGGGGTCTGAGTCTGCTTAAGGTTTCTGCCTGTTAAATGAAGTTTTTCCTCACCACTGTCACCAGTCTCAAGTGTTTGCTCCTGGAGGATTCTGTTAGGTTTCTGTAAATTGACCAGCGCTACATGTAAAATGTCATGAGATAATTTTTGTTATGATTTGGCAGTGGTGGGCCGTCAGGGCCTGCAAGGCCTTCTCTGCTGGCCTAAAAAATATCTGAATCACAGACTGATGTTAATT